>CABEEJ010003699.1:18338-66888 GCA_901482245.1 Timema douglasi
GGGATATTTTAGGGAAGGGGGGGAACATCAGATCCCTCTGCAGGGATTCAAACCCCAACCTCCCTATCACCGACAAACCAGACAATACGTGCGTGTTGTTTGTTTAGTCCCCGTGCCCAACGACGAGGATAATATTATTTAACCTGATGATGAAGTGGAACATTAAAATCTGAACACGGCCTTATTACGACCATACATAGGCTTTCATTTTAAATCTACTGAGGAACATGGTTTTGGTTTCTGAGCCTATCCGTATGGGTGGTCACGTTGTCTAAGGCATTAGGCGTGAAATATACCGGCTTGGCTGTGACGGAGGAGGTAAAGGTTCGAATCTTGGCTGAGCTCAGGCTCTACTAGGTGATGTTTTATTTTACATTCCCTCTCCACAAAAGTGCTGGTACCTTTACTCTCAATTATATCCTCATCATTACTACATTGGTTTAAGTATGATGATAGTACGGACTGGGGGTAAAACGGGGTTCATAGGAGAAGTTCCCTTGTTCCCAGGCACTAATGACCCAATTATATTTGAATTTACAACTAATAATATCTGCACAAATATGTAATTCACGCTTTACTAGCACCTGGAACATCCTGATTGAAGTATCTGCGAACCACTTGTATACTTCATTCACGATAGGAGTTTACCTCTGAAAGGTCTTTTTTCCTACCAATATCCTACTATATAATAGATTTATGGTAAGGAAAAAGGCCTTTCAGAGGTAAACTCCTACCGTGAACGAACTTTATACAAGTATACTAAACACTTCAATTAAAGTCCTTCTCAACTGAGAGTCGATCCCAGATCTCCATGGAACTTCTAAGAACTGCAAAGCAAGGCTCTAGATTACTCGATAAAATATAATAAAATTGTTTACGGAAACACATGACTAAATGGTAAAAGCAGCCGAACACAAGCTAGGAGAACCCTGATTCCATTCCAGACAAGAGATACATAGAATTTATAGTATTTGTGTATGCATTCGTCCAGTAACCTGCATTGAAGTAGTTAATCTAAATTGTATATAAGTAGTTCTGCGAGTTAATGATTAAATTAGTTCCACTAGGTAGTTTATTAAAGTTATTCCATTAATTAGTTTATTTAAGTAATTCCACTAGTTACTATATTTAAGTAATTCTACTAGTTAATGAATACATTAGTTACGTTAGTTAATTAATTAGATTTGTTCCGCTAGTTACTATATTTAAGTAGTTTTGCTAGTTAATGAATAAATTAGTTTCATTGATTACGTTTTTGAAGTAGTTCCACTAGTTACTATATTTAAGTAGTTCTGCTAGTTAATTACTAAACTAGTTCCACATGTTAATTTATGAAAGGATTTCCAGTAGATACTATATTTAAGTAGTTCTGATACATAATGTATTAAAGTATTTCTGCTAGTTGAAGTAATGACTTGTTGACTTGTGTCAACTCTAAGTGCTTGGAAAAAGTTAGCCCTATAAAGGATTAAAGGTTCCGGTGTTCTTTGCGCGATTTCAATCCTATACAAGTTTACAAACCTCGTCAAGTTTAAAAGTTGTCCAGTAGTTGGAGTGTTGGACCCAACGTCTAGTTAAACTATCCTTGAAAAGGTATTAGCCTATGTACTTTTTTTAATTTATTTTAAGGGCAAGGTCGATTGTCCCCATGTTTGCAACATATATTTAAATGTCCCCTTAGCTCCTAGCACAAGCTAAGAACTGTTATCACCAAAGACCACCCGTACCTCACCTGAACTCACACCCCTTGAAGACAAAGATGGTTTTAAAACCAAGGGATGCGGGTATTTTCCGCGTGCTCACCTAGAGGTGCTCTGCCCCCGACTGTCGGGGTTGGGGCTCGGCCCACGGACCATGAGGTGGGCGTCACTGTACGACTTGAAGTTGACGAGCCTCATAGCTCTCCCGCCCCCGACCGCCGCCGCCGCCTCCGAGGCGATGGACGACACGGAGAACAGTGACAAGTCCGTGGTGACGGATTCGTGGGACGGAGACCTCAACATCCGACATGCTGCCATCTGTGGTGGCGCCTTGGCGTCGGGTTCCGTCGAGGCCATGACGGGGTTGGAGGAGACGCTAACAGCGTTTCATATCACAGTCTTGCAATTCTTGATACAAACCATGTAGCACTGGGCGGGAGAGTTGTGGGTACACAACCGCTCCCCGCGGCTGTCAGATCGATACTGGTCGCTAGAGGTGGAATTTGAGGGGAGAGGAACAGAGTAGGGATGACATAGGTAGATCAAGTAGGAGGCGCATGATCAAAACGAAAAGGAATTCAATGGAAAGATTTTCGCGGCATGAGTTTATTGTCTAACCTAGCTAGCGTGCGCCAAGATTTTAATGGCTTGATTGAATAAAGCCCAACCAACGGTTTAACCTAGCTCTTGACAGCATTTAAATTTAGAATAGCGTTTTATTTTACTAACAATATTTTCTGTTGGAATAATTTTAACGTTCTGTTATCTATTAAAAATATTCACGCATGCGCTTCCTTATTATGTTCGGATGTCCACAGAAACAAACTTTAAAACAAACCAACTAAATTGAGTAGCCGAAATGGACAAAAGGTTTACTATAGTTACTTTATAGATGTCAACATCTACACTTTCTGTCAAACTCAACAGCTGCGGAACACATGGATATGTGACAGTAGGTCTAATAAATATTTTTAATGTAATAACTTCTTCCTGTGGCAATACGATTTTACGTTTGCTTTTCCTTATTCCTTCATAAAACGTTTGCATTCGCGCATTTTATAAGGAGCAACTTCGTTACAAGACGTTTGTCCAGGATAGACCACAGATGAAGTTTCAGCAGTCAAGAACAAAACTATTACTGCCAATAAATACACTTTCGTTCTGTGCAATGAGCTCTATATATAAATGGAGGAACAAGTACACAGGCTACACACTACTTCGACACTGATTAAAACGTGACGCTCAGTTTTGTTGTCAGCTTGAGACTGAGTGGACAAATCTGGATGTTCGTTGCTCTTATGGCACAAACGTGTCTCTTATAAACGGCGAAGTGTTAAATATCACTTGGTGATACAGATATACATTAAAGGAAATTTAATTTTGTTTAACAGGTAATATTGTTCATCTTTTATATACAATTATTAATATGTTAATCCACCAATTACGTTGATTAAGTTGAACTAAGACTAAAACATTTGTTTGTATTAGAATGAATTGTTATTATATGTCTCTGCTATTCACACTAGAAATAAAAGTACTCTCACCAGAAAGCCCTAGTTTAAAAAAATCACAATTAAAACCCAACCTTCCTAATTAAAAGTGTAAGTCATTATAACAATCTTGTGCTTCTTAGGCAATATTTATCAATTTTAATAATTTTGCTGTAGTAAGACGTGGTTCTAAATAATAATAATTTTGCTATGATTAATATTATATCTATAGACTACACAAAATATTTTTTCCCCCCTGCGTCTTACTACCCACTCGGGATATATGCTAATAGAAGAGCTGATGGGATGTAACTTATTGTATCACTACATCTAAGAAGCTTAATGACAAATCTTATCGAATAGATGGGGGTTATTGAAAATGAACCCGCACTATTGTGAAGAGAGGCTAGGAAAAGTATGTATACTTTATACTTACTTTTTTCCATTCTGGATTTGAACCCTTACTTTATCGGTGGTGATTAAATATAAAGGTAATTTCTAGAGTCAATCTTGGGACTCTTAAGCCCCATGACATTGAACAAAGTTTGTCTAAATACTTTAACCTTTTGTCTTAAAAGTACAGTTTTTTTCTATAAAATAAAATGATTGCTGAGCTATTATAAGTCATTATAGTAATCAGTTTTGCTAAAGTGCTATGCCGAAATGTAGTGAATTCTATACAAATTTGTTTTGAAACACAATCATGGTTGCTCTAATTTATAGAAAAACCTACCCTCTCTAACGAGTCGCTTACTCCATCCTTTTTGGTGTAGTCCACAGCAGTCATAGACTTCAGTAGACAATCGGGGGTTGTTAAACGGGTGGGGGTGGGGAAACTTAGGCAAATAACCAGATGTTAATTAAGTAGAGGTTGAAATTCTCAGTATTTTGATTATTTTAACGTAATTTCTAATAAACTTAAGGGAGTTGGGGGATTTTATAAAATTATATATAACTGTTTATAAAAGTCTTTGAATATTACAACTACTGGGCACTTGCAAGCCTATTACATCAATAATGAATTTGTGTGTTTCAAGAATATCATTAAATTAACAGAATAAATAAACAATGGCAACCAAATCTGTAACTGAAATGGTCAAGGGCTAAGAGTTTAAAACCCTGACTTAACACCTCACACATTCCATAAATAGGTACCAAAAAAAGTATTCGCTGCAAAGGAACTGGCCTATCAACTAACACTAAATCCAGATGGGTCTTCAATCAATCTTAAACAAACTCCTCTTCTTTCCTTCTGGCCAGCAATTGTTTTGTTTTGTTATAATACTAATATAATGCATCATTTGTTAAATACCTAGTAGTACAGGCCAACAACCCGGATGATTGGTGGGAACACAAAGGAATGAAGTTTGTCTGATTTGACAGTGACGAATTTGAATCCAGAGCGGGTATACCGAGGGTGGTTTATCCATTTCCCTTAATGTAAATGTGGTCACAATTTCCTTAAAATTATACCTTCTTCATCCCTGCATAGGTATTGTAATTAAATGTGGATAGCCTGGATAAAAATATTAAATTGTCAAGCACTGAATATAAGCCATCCTTCAAACTTTAACTGCTGTTAAACTAAAATATTTCTTTCAAATTTTAACTTCTGCCATTGCTTTGTGAATGTCTTTCCTGCCATGTAGTGATATTGACCTACAACAGCTCTCTCATTGCTGCAGAGTTTGGGGGGGAAAGTCGAAAAGAAGCGAGAAAAAATAAATCTTTTGAAATCCATGATCAACATTATTTTTAAAAATAACCCAACTAGGCTAGAAGAATTTTAGATATGCCTATTGAAATTTTAAAAAGCATCTAATTACTAATTTTTTTTGGTGATATCTCTCCTTAAAAAAAACTGATGATTTGCCTTGACAATTCTAAGCTCACTATTTTAACAGTTTTTATGACAAACCACCTTTCTGACCAAACTAATAAAATATCTCAACATTAGAAAAGTTTAGTTTAATTTGCTGTTTTCTTTCCCTCCTTCCTGTAGCTTCTTCCATTTATATAACAAAAAATACCTCAAAAAATGAAAAAGAGATATTTTCTGCATTTAGTAAAAAATAATCTTAACAGTTCTTGAATATGTCACGAGAATAATAGTATTTTAACAGAAACATTTTGAGACAAAATAGTCTTTGTCGAATTCCGCAATATACCCTTCATCTGCTCTCTTGACCTGATGAAGCTGCCTGTGAAAGTGAAAGCTTCTCCTTAACAATGTGTTTGTGTGCTCTATCTAAACAATTTCTACTCCAGTATCACCAAGGTAAGTGTGCTGGCTATCCCTCCTAATTTAAACCATGATTTAACCTAATGCTATATTCCAAATAACATTCATCAACCTTGTAAGGTAACAATCATATCTTGCATAGTTCCACTATGGTAAATCTTATAATACAGGGTCATGGTGTAATCCCATGAGGTTAGACTGCTACCTTTCAGGGTAAATGGAGTGAGCACGACAAATATTCAATAACTGTTAAGTTAAGTTTGATTTTTTAAACATACTATTCTAATCTACTGAAGCAATGGTTTATCTCTGTAAGGAAAAGATCTTTCAGCTTTATGAGGTAATTGTATTATACTTGGAAGAAGGTAGAGGAAAGGTGAATAGAAACAAATAAAAGGAACAAACACAATATGTCTGTCTTTTACAGTATAAAGAACACAGCTCACACTTTACAGTTCTGCCTTTAGACAAAGAGGTAATGGCTGCCTCCTGAAGAAAGTAAATCATTACCGCCAAATTCCCCCATTTAGTTTCAATAAAATGAATCCTAGGTCGGGGGGATTAGGTGAGAGTGATTGATTTTCTTCAGGAGGCAGCCATTACCTCTTTGTCCAATGGCAGCAATGTAAAAGTGTTAGCCGTGTTCTTTAATTGTAAAAACCATATTGTCTTTGTTCCTTTTGTGTGTTTCTATTCACCATTACTCTTATCTTCTTCCAAATATGAAGCAATAGTTTATTTATTTTGGCCCAAAAAGTGTTATGTTATATAAACTATACAAACAATACATCTCTTACTACCCTCAGGTTGTTTAGTTTTGGAAATGTGTGAATGTTGCAACATTCAAACCACAGTATGTTTGGCTTTAGGCGTTAGGTGTAAAATAACACAACTTTGGTAGGTAATATTGCGTAAATCAATTGTCACTTTGTGATGAGGATTCTTGTAAAGGTATATCCGAACTTATATGACATTTCACACTGACAAAACTTCTCAACTGCCCCAAACTTGCACTTGCTTCGCAGATGCAACACCTTAGTGACATGACACTTCCATTCGCATCCGTGTCCAATGATTAGTATTCTTACTATTTTTCAGAATATAAAGTTTACAGTGTTTTATCTGTTGTCAAATGAAGAATGCAGGGAACTGCTATTCGATATATATTCGGTTTTAAGATAATTGTATATCTAATATTAGGGCTAATTGGGCATGGGAGAAGTATTCAAGTCATTTCCCCAAGAAAAGACATCAAAGGGTGAATTAAGCTTTAATGAGGAGTTAGGGCTGGACAGTAACATTACACCAGTACTCTCATACTACTTTTAAAGTATAGTTTCTGAGCCTGAACAAGAATAAAATTGTCTGATAAAGGAATATCATTTTCAAGAATAAACAAAAGACACTTCTGTTTAGTAAATGTTTTATTACTCATAAAACAATGTTATGGCAACCAATCACAAACTTAAGAAATCATAAAATCAATCACATACATAGTAGTCAACAAAGTTTGGTTGAGAAGAAGACATAAAAAAACAAAAAGCAATTAAGAACAAAATATATTTGGTTCAATTATTTTCCAAATGATTTATTTATCAATATCCACATAAATGAATTTGACTAATGAGTTATGAAAGAGTATACAAATTATAAAACAGACTATTGATGAACTAGAAACACAAAAGCACATGTATTCCCCAAAGTTGGCATCATTAAATTTCAAATAGCCAACTTGATTAATTTAGAAGATTAACATAATTTTAAGGCAATGATTAGAGATAAATTAGTGAGGACTGGAAACAATGTTAAAAACTGAGACAAAATCTACACAACATTTTCATGTATTATGTATGATATTTATCAAACAATTCAAATTTTTAAACACTTGTTATGAAAATGATTTTGAAGGAAAAGCATGGAATTTTCAAATGTATTGAATGTAGGTAATAATAGTATTAAGAGCTAAAAATGATACTTTCTCATGCTTTACATGAAATAAGTTATTATTGAGAGACGTGACACTTATATTAAAATGTATACCACTCACTTTATCATCAAATTTACAAATAGATCTTCGACCTCGACAAATGTTCTTAAGACGATCATGTATTCAGCGGAGGTCACACACACAGTCAACGGCGGGTTTAACAAAATGCCAAGTATATTCAATGATTGCAAAACATAAAATTGTGATTTTGATGTATTTAATAGTTTGCAGTATGAAGTTTTCAGCATTTGCAGCAATAAGATGTAACTAATATTATTTGATTGTTTATGACTATTCTTAGTTATGATTGAATAAACAAAACAACTAGAGCCTATATATATATTTATATAAATCTATGTAATGAAGAAACAATTTCAAGATCCAGTTGAAAACTTCTCGTTCCAACTATGAATTTTGATATATTTTAGTTTTATGTGCCTGAAGAGCAGACCCACACAATCTGCTATACAACAGAGACGTTCAAAACAAGGAATAATGTTAATTGTTCTATTCCACAACACTATTTTAATATACCTCTAACTTAACTAACAAAATAAAATAATAAAAACCAAAAGCGTCATTATGCTGGAAAATGTACACAAACTAACTCTGTCAACTAAATAACCAACCATTTACCCTCAAACTGGCCTGTTTGTGTATTCTCCTGAATGATTGCACTGGAACTTAACTAGTCAATAAAAAAGTACACATATATAATGAATTATATACTATATTTCTTCTTTTCTATGCTAAATAAAAAATAATGAACACAATTCAAAATAAAATAACAGCCTGAAAATAGGTCACACACTTTTTAAGAAAATCTAAAATCTTGTTTTTATTAAGAAAGTGTAAGTGGTCTGTTATAGAACTTTACAGGAAATGGGCATTGCAAAAATCAACTGTATTTTCAGTTTCATTAGTTTAAAAAAAGTTTCTTTAGCATATTCTATCAACAACAATTAGGTGTTAGTAATTTTTCCTTACAATTCAAAATTTAAGGTGGATGACGTAGAAAAAAATGTCTTAACAAACAATTAAGACATAGCTAGGATACCCATTTTAAAAAGGTACACAAACATAAATAAAATGGCAGTGACAAAGAAATTCAATCAGAAAGTAAAATCAAATCTAATATAATGCAACTATTTTGTTGTTTTCCTTCCAAAGTGAGTCCATTTTTAGGCATTTTTATGACTATTTAAGAATATTGCCGTTAAAAAAATAAACACATTTCAAGGAATTAAATAAACTTAAGTGAAGCATTGCACATTATGCTTTTAAAAATGAGAATAAAATCATATTTGTCATCAACAACCATGCTTATTGAAAACAACAAAATATGTTAAAAATTCCAAAATGCAATTCCAATTTAAAAGCCGGATGTTAAAACTTAGTTGGCACAAAATGATAAAAAATTAAAATAGGAAAGTTAGACTGATGAGCATAAGTGCATAAGGCCCACCTAAGGGCAGATAAAACAGTTGGTGAAATTCAATGCAAAAAGATGTCGATCATCTTCCTTCCTTTCTTCTATCTTTATCATTAGATTAGTCAAACATATTAGTAAATCTGCCCTTAGATCTATCTCAAAATTATTAATATTATGTTTGAAATAAAGTCAACTAAGCAAAATATAATGGTTTTTACTATTATTATTGTGTGTACTTCATTTTATACAATTACATAATATTTATTTAATTGCATATAATATTATGAAATATTCTCGAAGATGAATCAAAGTCCAAATATTTTTGGTACATTGTTTTAAGCTTTGAAAAAATTATTTTGTGTTTATTTATACAACTTTATAAACTAAAATAATTTTGACTTCTTTATTGAACAATTGTTTGTAGTATTTTATTCTAATCCTATAGATCAAGTTATTATCACAGCACACAATTCTATAAGTTAAGATTATTTCATATGAACATTAATTGAATATTTTAGCTGTTTTACTACTACTTCCTGAGGAAGATGCAATTAGAGCATAGAAATATTGAAGTGAATAAAAACTTATGTTTTTACTTTTATTTGTGTTTTGTTTTTCTACAATCTTATCATTTTACTATTTATTTTATATTATATTTTGCTTAATGCACTTTATTTCATACATATTATTTAAGCCGTAAATATTTTAATTAGTAAACTTGGAAAAATTTTTCAAAGCGAAGTTGAAGCTAATATCTTTTTCAAAGTAAATTTGAAGTTTTGAAGCTTTGCACACTCCTAGAATTGATTAATATGAACTAGTTTTCACTGCATTGTCTTAAATCAAGGAAGTTTTAAAATGGCCAAACAATCGAGAAAAAATATTCTTTAAAAAATATGTTTCATAAAACTATATAATATATTTCCATTTTTCCTAAGATTATACCCATGTTTTAATCAACACAGCACATTGGGTGTACTTCGTTAGTTAAATATTTCTCTCTTGGCCAATTTAAACAAACTGCATTAATTATAATAAAATTACAAAACTTTCAAAACAAGCACTTTAAAAATATTAATTTTAAAACACTCAGACAACTTATTCTACACATTTTGTCCCCTGCATTAAGGGCACTAAATAATCAGGCAGCACATATTTTTACCCTAGTGAGCTCCCCGTAGCATCATGCGACAGTGTCCAAAACTCCTGCCCCCGACAATGTTAAGCAACACCCGTCTGTTTTACTTGAATCTTTAAAAATTGCTCAATTTTATCTGTTTGCATGGTGGGATAGTGGGACTTAATACAAATTAAGTATTCACTACCCTTAGAAAAGAGCTCTAGTTTATTCCCTAGTTAGTTGTATTACATTTTATCACATAGCTATGGATGCTGAGTAACATCGATCTAACACCATACTTTCTTCCCAACACACACAAAACAGTCACACTTGCTCTGGTTGTTACAAAAAATGTTACAACATTAATTAACCCCTTTAACGACTAAATTTCTAACTAGACAGCAGTATTTAACTCATCATCATAATCATCATCATCAAAAACTGTTTCCAGCCTGTGGTCAGGTCGGTTTTGTTTGATGCCTTCATCTTCCTTTCCCAAAAATTATTCTTTCACTTGCACATTTTCTTTTATATGTCCCTTTCACTTAATTCTTAGCCTCCCCTGCGATCTCTTTCCTACATACTTCATTTTCATCATTTAACTAAAATACTGAAATATCCAAGCAAATAAAAAATAAAAAACATACAAAGACAGATTTGTTATGAAGTAGGTCTATTTGATCAGGATAACAAGATGTGGCTGGTAAATATATATTTATATGTGTACACTCTGTATCTCAAGCACTGAGAATTGACATTGCACCAGTTAGGGGTGGGCAAGACTTGATTTTTGGAGGCAAAGAAGAAAACTTTCAAATAATAAATAAATGTTAGCAATAATATCACAAAAATCTTAAGATACATTGAGAAAATAATGGATTTTATATCTTCATCAAAACATCCACAGATTCAGACAAACCAGTTTTAAAGACTTTTTCAGCACCATAACAAAAATATGCATCATTCAATTAAAATACTAATTTGTAATTGTAACTGTAAAAGCCAAATATAGATCTCTTAAATTAAGATTAAATTGACGATTTTAAGAAATGTAGAACCTTATAAAACTTTGCAAACCTCTAGAAAAAACAAACATCTATCTTTTGTGAAATTTGTAATGACCTGGAATTTTAAATTTTCCATTTCATTGCTAGATTAAGGGTTTCTTTCCCTTTATGTGTTTAGTTCACTATCTTGCCTCTAAACAATAAAAAAAACAATTCTATGCACCCCACTCGAAAGAAAAAGTATGGTTATAAACCAAGCCTTTTGAGACTATTGCGCATAGCCATACGAGATCGGCCATCCCCGCTCCATGATTTAGACTTTGCTCGGAAGTGCCGCAAGTCAGTCTCGTGGTCAGGGTCCAGCATGGGGCGGTACGAAGAAGGCTCACAGAGGGTGTTGAACTGCTCATAGAAGTCCTTGTATCCGCCGTGAAGAAGGTAGAGCTCAGGGTAGTGCAAGGCAGGGTAGCGCTCCTCGTTCTGTCCCCGGTCCATGTTGCGCAGGAAGCGGGACCTAAACAAGACACATGCTCGGTTTAGCAACAACAAATGACTGCTTTCAAAGTGCACAATCCTGCACACCAGTGATGTAAGTAAGGCATCACACTAATAAGGAACTGGTGACAGGAAGGTTTAATTTCAAATCTTGGCCAAGAATTCAGGGGAAGATTTTCAACATGTAATTTATTGTTCTTGTTTTTACATTTTCTCTCCATGCTAATAAAGGTGCATTAAACACTTATGGTAATATATATGTGTGTTTTTCAGGGGGGTGTCTATACAATATCAGATAGTCAGTTATAGATAAATAATAGGGATGTGCAAGATTTGAAAATATCTTGAAAATTTGAGAAATTAAAAAACCAAACCGGGAATTTATTTTTTACAATAATACCGTAGTAACCCGAAAATAGGCCGCATTTCTTCCCATAAAAACGGCCTTTATTAACAAATTTTTTGTTATAAATATTGTTTTTCAATATTAAATGTTGACTTATAAATGGTGTTCATTGTAACTACTTATCACCACTTTATTAGTTTCATTTAAAATGTGTATGAGTTATATCTCAAGTGTTTGAATGAACTATAAGACAATCTAAAGCAAGCGCTGGCTCAAATGTATGTCAAAAAGGAACTCTCTAAAGTATATATTTACTCTAATAAAACAGAATTTACATTTTTGTACTTTCAAAGGACGTTTTCTCCTCGTGTTCCTCGATACTTTTTTATATTCTTGTCTCGAATTGAAAAAATGGTTTTCACACATCCCTAATAAATAATGAGTTTTACAAATGAACTTGCATAAGATGCATATTTACTAAACAAGGATGAATCACAGTAGAGTAACAGTAATACACATACATTACAATATATTATGTGTTAATATAATGGTGTAAATACATACGTGTAGTAATATAAAGAAATACAGTACAGTGCTGTACATATATTATTGTATTGATTCGAATAACATGTTACTGAATTGGAAAGCTAACAAACAGAGTACTTGTAAAAACAACACAGGCTGACTGTTCGAGTTACACAAACAAACTGAGAGGTTATACATTTGAATGACCTTGGATTATGATGACTGGCACCAACAACTGTGTGCATGTGCACGTCAAGTTACACGAAATGTCATGTCGAGTTTACAAACCTCTACTGTATTGAGATTGATATAATGAAGTTTTAATGCCAACAAATATTATGATGTTAATAAAGATGATTAACAAATATGAAAATGGAAATTTAAATATTTAAAATTAGGACATATTATTACAAATTGATACAAAATAAATGCTGTTGCATGAGTAAAATGAATAAAATTGATTTTTATTTTTTAACAAGATGGAAGACAATGTAACATGATTGAGTGTATGACAATTAAAAATGTGAACACAGTGTGGACACGGAAAAATCAATTTCATCCATTCCAAAACTTATTTTTTTCAATCTTAAATATTCCTTAAAAATTCTTTGTACATCACCTCAAGTATAAATATAATATATAGAGATGGGCCACTCGAATCATCGAATCCTCGAATCCACCGAATCCTGACAAGTATTCGAGATTCGAGGATTCGGTGTTTTACTGGATTCGATGATCGAATCTTTCATCTCATAAACAAAGCATAATATTTTGAATTCAAAAATTACTTAGTTAGGCCTACTTTAAAAGCACAACTTAATCCGTAATATTTATTTTGTTGGAGAAAAGAGATACACATGAATAAAATCTTCTTTAAAAAATAAAAATAATCGTTAGGTGTGGAAAATCTTACGTGCCTAGTACCCTACCCTACCCCTGGGAAACTTGGACTCGAACGTTTCAGCGCATGCTCACGTCTAAAACTTTCACCTCACGAACAATCTTGTAAATATTTTAATGAACACATTAAAACTCTTCAAAAACTGAAAATTAAAACGAGAATTACATATAAACTCGAAATAAATAAAACAAATTACGTTTTTTTTTAACAGAAATAAGAACACATTACGCATGATACAAAGTCAGCCACCATTACACACGATATAAAGTCATTCGCCATGCCGTATGTGTTGACTCGCTCGAGTGATGATTAAAATAAAGATACTGTTAATTCTTACTACCCAACTGGTTTTAATTATCTACAACTATGTAAAGAGCCCCAATTTATTGCATACGATCCTTAAGTTAGATATTTTGTTGGGTTTCATGAAAAATAAATACTGTCAACAGTCAGACAGCGATAAAATTGTTTATTTATCTCTACCGGCCTACGTATCGTATCGTATATCGATTGTTTGTTTAAAATCGATTCAGGTAATCTGATCACTTAGTAAGCGCTCTCGAGTTTTAAGAATCAAATAACGACTTGCTAATCCATTATTTATTTTTAAATTGATTTTAACTTAGTTTTTATTATTTTTTTAAAATATGTTATTGAAGTAATTGTAGAAATATTCAAACGTAGTCCTGCCTTATAAAATGGGAATGAACATATTGTAGTCGAAAATATGTTCGTGTTTTAAATAGAATGTATTCTCAGAAATCGATATATCGCAAGAATCGAATATATTTGTTTTCTACGCAAAAATTGATAATGGATATAAAAGAAAATAATAATAAAACATACTTAAGCATTATTGAGTTCACTATTTCCAATGTATGTTTAATTGTTAAGCATGTTGTTTTAGTCTTTAATAAAAATATCCGTTCGTATTTTTATTTTTGCTATCTTCATACAATAAAATATCCTTTAATGATAATTAAAGTTAATCAAAGGATAACTAGGCCTAATATGTTTATCTCACGTTTTTTATAAACCTAACCCATTCTAACAACACTTTTAAAAATAACTAAAATTCACTCCAATTTTGATTGATTTGATTTTTAAACATTATTATGAGTCTAGATTGTTTAATTTGGCTGGATTTTAACCTGTATTTTGCGAGGTGTGGTTAGGACTAATTAAAATTATAAGCATGATTGAAATAAATCTTAATTCACAGTTTAGGCTTATATTGTGTAATGAAGGTATATTTGTAAATCATTAAAATTTATAATTATTTGCTAGGATTCGGATTCGAGATTCGAAAATAAAATGTAGATTCGGATTCGAGATTCGGATTTGAGAGACCCATCTCTAATAATATATTCCAAGTTTACAATGAAGTAATATTATAAAACATAAATATATAATTCTGGTCCTACAGTTACTATATATTCACTCGTGTAGTAATTTCAGAAACTTATACTAACTCATTTTAGTATGTACAGTTGTTTTAAGTGTCATATAAACAATAATGTCACATTGTCTACCATCTTGTTGGAAATTAATTATAATCATTTCACTTATGCCACGGCATTTATTTTATAACAATTTATCTCTATGATTAAGAAAACCTCTTTTCACTTTATGAGATAATTGTATATTTAAATAACAGTTTTCATATTTGTTAATCACATTTTATAACATAATAATATTTCTAATAATGTTCATGTTTATTTGGTAAGGAGTAATAATTCATAGTAAAGTTATATCTTATTGTTTATTATTTTTATTCCCTTATCATTATTTTAAATACATTTTGGTAGACGTCATGTTTTGGTGATTTTTCACCATCTTCAAGTATTATTTGTATTAGAGATGATTGATTTTACTTCATCCTATTGGAAAGTTTGTGAAATGTTACAGTTTTGTAAGGAATAAGGAAGATGATCATCTCACTAAAAATTATTCCTTATAAAACCGTAAAATTTCACAAACTTTTCAATAGTATGAAGTAAAATCAATCCTCTTTAATACAAATAGAACTTGAAGATAGTGAAAAGTCACCGAAACATGTCGTCATCATAGAAGAAAAACCAAAACATATTTAAAATAAGGAGAAGGGATAAAAATAATAAACAAGAAGATATATATAACCTTACTATCAATCATACATAATATTTGTTGCAGATAGACCATTTAGGCAGTAAGACCTGCAATACACACAAATGTAAAATATAATTATTTGGATGAGTGACAGAGAAGGAAGCACTGAACTTCAACTAGCTTCTAAAGGAAAATTATTTTCAAAATTTTCCCAAACCTTCTTTGGCTTAAGGGGGGAAAAAATAATTGATTTTCTTATGATTCTCCCCCCTGACCCACTGCGCGTGCGCACACATACACACACACAAAAACAGTCTGCTGCAACTGATATGACAAATGTGAAAGTAGAAATTGTTTTTCCAGATAAGGTTCTTCCAATGCAATACAACTATATTAGATATTTCAGTGAAATTGATACATTAATAATAATAATGATAATGATAATAATAATAGGGCCAAATCCGCTATTTTAAAAATCAGAATGTCCAATTTGCCTTTGAATCCAAAATATCGAATTTTAATTCGAATCTTGGAAAAAATTATGAACATAAGATGAAATATAAATAAAATAGAATAATAGAAAATATACAAATATTAACTAAATGTTAACATTCTTTCTTATAATCCATTAATTATAACATTCATACATTAAGCTTAGTGTTAAATTACTACTATGGGGTCGGGTTGTTAAGTTCATCCTATAATAATGAATGGTTCTATGCCACCTATAAACAGTATTAGAGCTTTAAAACACCTTTCACCTGTTGTTTTTTTCAGTCTCGTATCCTCAAATCTTGAATATCCTTAAGGATTCAAAGATCCCATCCCTTATAGTAATAATAAATCCATGTTAATAATGGTGATGAAATAAATAAATCCTTAACAAGTTCGACTTACAGATTGGGGCCTCGTTCAGAAGAGAACTCGCAGTGGAATACTACGATATTCCGTTTACTCGAATCAGAGGGTGATTTTATTAAATTCTTGTTCTCGACCAGTTCCTTCAGAATCTGTTCTTTGGTATAGATGTTCTTGGCCCCTCTGATGTGCCCACCCTCAAATTCGTAAGGGTACCTGCAAGCGAACAAAGTATCAGCAATTAGCTACAAATTAATAATTATGTACAACAAATGAACTGGGAAATAAAGGGGGAAGTTCACTTTTTTGTTTTGAAGTTAAGAGATGATTTTATATATATATATATATTTTTTTTTTGAAAGAGTGATTAACCAGGTCAATATGAAAAATGACCTGGCATTATACATAGTGACCAGTGATGTATTCGTATACCCAAAATGATATGGACTATTTTTTTTTTTTGCTGTCTGTGTGAACTGTGTAAACACTAATGTTTAAATTGTTAATAAATATACATGTAATGAATTATTAATTTTAAAACTAATATTGGTTCATATTCCAAGGATACTGTGTTTTAAATAATTATTCTTCCAAAAGGTTCTACTTTGCACACAGGGCTTGCTACTTGAAAAACGCAAGGAGAGCTATAAAGGCTTTAATGACCTTGCCCAAAGTCTAGGGGGTGGTAACACATTCCTTTCCGCTCGCCCATAAGTAATTGGCCAATGAATTCAGGTTTTCAAAACCCAGGTCATGCTGTTCCTGTGAAACAAGCTAAGCATTGTGCCAATTATTGAAAAATGATTCAAGATCACAATGTTTAGTAAAGTTTAAGTAAAAAATAAAAATACATAAAATAAATATATAATTAATTGTAAAATAATAGTTAGTATACGTAACAAGCTTTAAATTATACACTAATTAAATAACATTGATTTATATTTAAGTATTCTAGTCACATGTATTATCATGGCAAACACATTTAACCATTCTTTCAAATTTAGGCATTTCAGCACTGATAGAGTGGAGAAGGGGAGTAAAGGCAGGTGACGAAGCTACTTGAACCGTTGTTGACGGTATTTCTTGTTTGTTTTTTTATTAGAAAGGATCGTGGAGTTTTAATAGTGTTCTTTTAGTTTTTGTTTTACATTAATAACTTATTAATCATTGTGATTTTATATAATTATACATCAAAGAATCCCAAAAGTCAGGAGTGTGAGTTCACCATTACAAGATGATTTAGAAGGAAAAGGTACAATAAAAGGGGGTCAAATACCCTGTTTGCCCCTCTCCCCCTTGGGTGCACCAATGCTTACAGCAAAATATATATGTAAATATCTTAGCAATAAATCAATAATGTAGCGATAGAGTATTAATAGTCCGAAATAATCTCCCCTATGTTAGTCAGAGTTTACGCATCTAAACAGCTTCTGGAACTGAAATTCTCAAGTTGGGAGACTCGTTTGTTTCCAAGCAGCATTGTGTGAGATAAGTTAGGCTTTATAAAATAGTTTTAATTGCAACGTGAGTTGGACAATCCACCTGATTCCCTCTCACCAAGATCTGATGGACACTTGATTGATGTATCACTTCAGGTTAACTAACGTAATTCAATAACTAAATAGTAACTAAACTAAAGCTAGTTTTGTAGATAAATGTCAATTTTGAATTATTTTCGATTTATGTTACATTGTCATGACAAGGCAATGATAATAAAATAGCTAAAAAAAACAACTAAATAATTTAATTATCATTGTTTTTATTATGTATACAGTCACTATCTAAAATTATAATTTCAGTTAGATTAAAAATTTAGCATTTAGAATACATGTTGATTGTTTTCGAACTTAGGACATTTAATTTTTTTATAATATGTTTTATACGTTCAACTCTAAACTAGCTTTAGTTACTATTTAGTTATATAATTATGTTGGTTAACCTTTCTAAAATCAATGTTAACCAACATAAATATTTCACCAAACTTACCACTTACTATTTCATATTGTTTACTAGAAATAATATTTTAAACATCTTATTTTTCATTTTGAGGCAGAACATCAACTTTTATAGGCATTAAAAATTGAATTGGAACAGAAGACGTGATCATGCACTATTATTACACTAAATATTAATAAATGAAATATGAAACATTTCAAATTTCTAACTGCTTGTGATGCTTACATTTTCTCAGAGGGTAAATAAATTTAGGAAATATTAACTCATTAAAACAACTATTTTATAAACTCTTTTTGTAATTTTTAGTGTAATTTTAATGTCTTTTAAGACATGAATGTTGAAATCATTTCAAGTATTTTTATGCTATATTTTAGATGAGTGTTGTTCTTATTTTTTAATTGTTTTTTTAAAGTGTGATTTTTAATTTTAAAACCAATAATTGCATTTTTTAGACTTTTTTTTTCAAAAGTATTTAATATTTATAAAACTGGGGATTATTCTTATTTTAAAACATGTGTTGTCATATATTTTTTAAATCTCATATTTAAATATGTGAATCCTAATTTACTTTTAAAATAAACAAATATATAGTTTTCAACATTTTAAAATCATGAATATACTTGAACTCGGCAGCTTTATGAAAATCTCAACTTGAATGAAAAAACCCAAGCGCACAGACTCCTAACTACACCCAAATATAAAATTAGAATACTAACCTGCAGTCTATTATAGAGTAGGATTCCACCTCGTCAGTGAACCCTCCATTCATTAAGGCTGCCAAAGTTTCGGGTGTTATGGTCTTGAGATCTTGATGTCGTCCCGGTATCAGGGGTAAGAAGAAAGGTTTGCTGAAGTCTCCGATTAGGTCTGGTTGGATAGTGGCTAAAGTAACAGTCAAAATTCATTACATTGTGAGAATTACAGCAGTGTGGGAACAAGGCCATGTTCATCAGTGTTGTGATACATGTAACAACAATAACATTCGGTTCAACCATGGAGCATATAAAATGTATTCTTTCACGGCTGTCTTTAGTTACATGCCGGTCAACAACACAGCCACGTGCAGTATTGCTGATTAGTTCAGTTTGTTTTACTGTTTGGGATGTTTGTTTCTCTTGTAATTTACTTGAGTTAAACATTTTGCATGGTTCATGCTTCTAATGCATTATGTTCTGGGTCATTATATGGCAAAACATACAATAGATGAACATTTTGTGTAAATGATTAGTGAGATGCAACTAACAGCTGACATGATTCCAGAATCTTCAGTTTTGTACATTTGTGGTTATGCTTACTACAAATTATCTGTTCGTTGGAATGCAGTTGTTGCCTTGATTAGTTGGACATGATACAGATGCTAACTATTTCAATGATCCTACCAGAGGAGGACTAACTAATGAAAGTGGAGGGAATATATACGATAGTAGAGAAAGCATAACTGAGATGGTATGGGCATGTAATGAAGATGGAAAAGGACAAGATGCCAAAGAGAATCATGGAGAATAAGTATGTAGGAAAAATAACGCAAGGGAGACCATGGGAGGTGTGCAAATGAAGGAGAAGAATGGAAGCAATTAAAGGAGTAAGACTGGTGGAAGGCTAGAGGAAGATGAGGCATTTTACTAAACTGACTTGGTCCCAGGCTGGAAACAGTTGTTGATGTTAATGATGAAGATCATCCATTTGTAAAACGTTACTATGCATGTGTAAAAAAACAATCAAGTGTTAAATGTGCATTCAAGATTAACTAAAAATATACTTGTAAAAATATTCATCAAGGTTTTCATTATTTTCTTAGTAAACATATTATTTCCATGTTTTCTAGTGATTTAAGTAAAAAGGGCGGAAATTTCAATTTTCATAAAACAAACTAATTTGAAGTGATTTAATTGGTGTTTATAACAGGATGATTTGACCATGATGGAGAAGTATGAGAAGGTTGTTAGTAAACACAATGATTTTAGGAGAAAAAGTGGTGGAGGTGAATGTTAGGGTTAACAATAAGACATGTTTATGAATCCGTCTGCTTAGTTCTTCAATGCTAAGGCCTACTTTTTAAAGCTTGTAGTTAAATGTTCTAAATTCCCCAATAGTCTAGTCTTTGTTAATTTTCATTTATGAAGTTTAATGATTGTTCCAAACACTAAAAAAAACTCCTGTTTTGTTTTTGTTTTATAGGTGTATGGTAGCTCTGGTGCACACTTTACGTCCATTACTGTTTTTAGCCCGTGGCCTGGGTCAGTTTTTTATTCAAGCGATATATTTTCCACTACCGGCTGGCAAGGCCTGTCGTAGCTTCATGTGTCTTATAATCTAACTTAAGACTAGGAAAGTCACAACATCCAGTCCCCGGACGTTAATTTATCAATGTGAGAGGGTAAACCCACATTTCACCAATGATAAATATTCGGCCATGCAGGGAATCAAACCTGTGACTCTTAGCTCAGTAGGCAAACACGCTACCGCCTGAGCTAAGGTATTGGATTCTGGTACACACTTGATTAAGGTGAACATGCTTATTTTCCGACCAATTAAATTCAAATTAAATCAAATAAAAAAAACAATAATACAGTTGACTCCACCAATTATTTGAGGGAATGTAACTCACATCTTTGTAAAGCGTTCTTAATGGTAGCCTCATTTTCGGAGAAACTGCGTTGAAATGATGGGGACTTGCTATTCAACATGTTCTCACTAATAACGTGGAGAGAGCTGGACTTGAGACGCTTGTTCTGGAAACGTTCAAGGTTCTCGCAAGGTGGTTCAGGGCGCTTGAATGAGCGCAACGCAGACACAGGCATTGGTGACGAGCTCTGGACGGTAGCCGTAGGTGAAAACAAACAACTGCGAGCCTGCAAATACTTTAATTTATGTCATATAAACATAAGGGGAGTAGGAGAAAAATTTTATTTATTTATTATTTTGTCAAACAAATTGATCATCCCATCATATGACTTAAAAACTCACTTAATTCATAAATAAACCAAACACCAGTAACCACAATGTTTCATCCACAAGAATACAGTTTTCAAAGCACTGATATGTGTTGTAAATGTTCATAAATCTTATATTATTTATTTGAGGTATTTAACCTGCACTTTCTGAACCAATTGATTATATCAGCACACAATAATTTTTATGGATGAGAGTGAAAGGGCCTACCAATTTAGCTAGGAAAGGTATTTTGACATAACTTCCAGAGTTCTTTTACATGCCACAATCAATATGGGACTGATAGCTTTACTTTCCCTCCTAAGAAAGTCGTACTTCAGATTTTTATCATTCTAGAAAAATTTGTCGATCCTTGCTGGGTCGGGTTAGGTGCTGAGGTGAGCACTTTACCTTAAGACCATTGTGGTAGACTATTTTTAAACAATTAATATGAAATTTCCCTTTTCTGAAATTAAGGCAAATGGTTAAAACAAACAGAGTTAATTTTTAATAGTCACTACAATAAAAACATATGCATATTTTAAAGATAATCGAGGATTGTTTTTTTCATTTTAAAGCTTCACAACTGCTATTCTTATAAAATACATAATTTGAGTGTGAAGATATTTCTCTTCAAGTAAGCAATGTCTTTTTGTTTGATTGATGGATTTATTTCACCAGTCAAAATATAATGTCACATTTATGGAACAGAAAGTATGCCTCTATTCAGGCTTATTGTGTGTTTGGACCCCTTTTCACCACATAAGAGCCCTTTCACTCAAGGCCACCATGTCTTTGCATTAAGTCAAGTGTAACCTTTCAGACGTGGTGATGGTTGAATCGCCGGTGGTCCGACCAGAATTACTTGTGGTGGAAAACGCGATTTTTCGAGCGACCAATCTGGCAGCGCCATCACGTGATTACATTAATTTAAAACAGAGCTCTTTCCATGAGGCGTTACTTTCTGTGCAGCCAGAAGCATATTGTTGCTGAATCGTATGTGTGTGCTTGTTTTTTGTTTTTATAAATTAATATTGAAGCTGAGACATATGATTTTGACACCGATAAATATTGTCTCTCATGTTTGTGTCCACACCAGTCAGATGATTTCTTAAACACTCCAGTAACTGATCAAAAGATGTAATGCTCAGGCATAAAAAAAAAAATGTTGGGATTTTGTCGAAGACCATTATACAGAGTATAAGATACACCTTTCGTTGATCGGTCCTGCAAAAGTGAGTGAATCCAAAACTTTTTATTTCGCTGCTTTCGGTGACTATGCAACCGAGTGTGTAAAAAAATAATTAGTGCTACTTGTTCTAGCTTCATTTTCAAACTGCGTGCAATTGGTGGCACGAATGGTGGCCCCATGTGTAAGGGCTCTAAAGGTGGCAGCAAGTAAGGTTTGGTCAAACAGAAATAAAATAAAACAATGCCAGTTGATATTATACTGCGCCTTAAATCAGTCTGTGATGAATGCGGATAAGCGACAGAATGGAAAATTACTTCTAATGTCCCTGGTCGATACTAACCTTGTTGACAGCGGGAGAGATGTTCTCCACCATGGAGAGACTGCGACGTAGGGGCAGTTTCTTCCTGCTTTCCTCGGCCGGCCTGAACGCAGTTTGCTCCTCACCAGGAGTGACACCGTTGTGATCCTTGATTATTGGACCAGAAAGAAGGCTGCTCAGGCCTGTTGGCAGTTGTGTGTCTTCGTCCTGAAAAGTCACATGTTTTATTACACACACTATCAAACATCAATGTGTCACACATATTAAATCATTAGTAATACATATTAGCTGCTTACATTAAAAAAAAAAGTTTTTTTGTGTGCACCAGTTCTTAATACCCACCTTAGCTCAGTCTAAGGCATGTCTGTCTACTGAGCTAAAGGTCCTGGTTTCAATTCCCAGCATGGCCAAAAATTTATCGATGGTGCAATGTGGGTTTATCCTTTCATTGTGATAAATTAACGCCTAGGGACTGGATGTTGAGCTTGTTCCAGTCATAAGTTAGATTATAAGGCATATGAAGCTACAACAGGCTTAGCAAGCCAGTAGTGGAAAATATAGGGCATGAATAAAAAACTCGCCCAGGCCACAGGTTGGATAATACCCATTTTGGCTCTCCACAAGTTAGGAACAGGTAGGGTAGAATTTAAAGGAAATGTAGCTGCATTTGTATACTAATTAAATAAATTCAAACCTATTTGAGCTTTACTATGTTTTAAATAATGTTGAAAAACAGAATTAAAGTTTACAAATAGTGTGGTCCTGACACTTAGCTATGGAAAACTATAGAACCAATCTTTTGTGTGTGCTCTATTTTAATGATAGTTTGGGCTAGCCATATATTTTACACAAACGAGAGTGACAATGAGGAAGGTAGAGTTTAGAGAAAACTACCTTGAATACATCTGGTAGGTATTTAAGCAATCTCGTCAATGGTAGTAATGACAATTATGAAATTAACATCCTAGATATGTGTGTTTCAACTCGCAGTTTACATGTAGTCCATGACCTGTTTTCTTTTCACCATTCAATCTCAACAAATTTTTAAATAAGTATTTAAGAAAGGCATAGCCCTGTTCTGCATCATTGAAAAACTTGAGGCAAAAAAACAGGCCTAGTAACGCCACTCACTATTTGTATTTGTATTATAACAACACTACTATATTGTTTTCTGAATACAAGTATCTGTTAAAATAAAATTAAAATTACTTGAATAATAACATTATCATTATGTTTTTATATTTGCTACATTAAGCATATTAGTCTGTAAGTCATAAAGGTTGGACCACTTTGACTAAAACCATGCAACCATCGATGCAGGATGTTCACTGTCAAGACAACCGTTAGCTCACCATCTTGTCAATGTCGAAGATCTCCGGGAAGCCATCGTCTATGGAATGACAAGAATCACTCCCTGAAGAGAGATTCCGGAATAGTGTTTCTCGGACCGTGGGGCTCTTGCTCTTGGGAGACTGAATGCTTCCCTTCCGCGGGGATTGCTCGACAGCCGATCTTCTTGGAGCCATGCCTAGTGGTTCCACGAACCTATGGTGACAAAAGCATAGCTCGTATCGAAACAGAGGTATTGTAACTCCCACTTTTAGTTGGGACAAAAACTATCAAATGCAAGATTAATATTGAGATCCCAGCTTCCAAATTAAATCCTTTTGTTGACCAATTTAAAAGGTTTTTTTGTTGTGTTTAAAAATAAATATGAAACCAGTGAAACATTTTCCCCGTGTCTATAAATCCGCTATTAAATTAAATTAAGTTTAATTAAATTTGTGTATTATTTGAATAATTTTACTATTTACTTTCATAAAATTCATTTATATTTTGTTTGATTGATTTTGGTTTATTTTAATGTAATTATTTCTATACATTAGACAAAGTTCCATCCCTTTCCTCACATTAAAATCAATTTTTTGTTTATTTCCAACTCACTGGAATCCTGATTTGATCTCGTCACTGTCGGGGTAGCTGGCCCCATACCCGCTGTCTTGGGAGTTGGGATCATGGTCTTCTAGAGGATGGCGTGGGCGCACAGGACTCTGGAGTTGGCGAAACATCGCAAACTATAGCAAAACAACATACGGGATGAGTTTGATCAAATCTAATCATACAGATTTCAAAATGTGGCAAGGAAGTGTACACGAAATTGCCACCATTTTCTCCTACAGTAGTTTCTATTTATTCTGGACCAATTGTCAGGTGATGGTGTTTGGGGTTATCCATAAACCACATAACTTTTTTCTTATCTTTTCAGGCATTTAGCCTGACCCCTCCCCACCCACCCCATGTTACTTAACTTTTCTCACCAAGAGTGAATGTCTTTATTTCATAGAAAATTTTTTGTGATACTAAAAGAGGGAATCAGATTTAATAATTCTAAAAACTTTTTTTTTAGATCCTAAATATAAATGATTTAGAGACTATTAGTATTACTATTATTATTTATGGCTAACCGCACATACAGACACAGGTTTGAATATATTACTTTTCAAATAACACAAAGAATGTGTATGAGCGGTTACATCAGGCATAACTCTGCCTTATTTATGTCATGATTGTCAGGTTTGCGATCTGAGTAAGAGCAAGATGGCACTAAAATGTGCTGACTAGGATGGACCTTTTTTGTAGTGTAGCTACATGATGATGTTAAAGTGAACACATCCGATGTTTGATGCTGGGGAAAGATATCTTTCTTAATATTGTGCACTTTTTTATAGTTATATTGTCAACATATAAAGAGCTATTTAAACACTTCTAGGTATATAATTTTTCTAAATTATATTTTGGATTATTCTACAATTTTACTTTACCAAATTATCAATACCCAGACTCATGATTTGTTCCACTATCAATCCTGGATCATGGCATCATTCTCGAAAAACTTAAGATGGCCAATGAAGCGTCAATCAGGGTTCTAATACCGGTTGGGTGTACTCAGAGGGGCTTTTCCTAAATGGTTTTATACTTTCCCTCGCAAATGAGGGTAGATTAACTCTAAAGTTCTACCTTCCTCATTCCTATTCCATTAAATAAAAATAATAAATACAATTTGACTACACCAGCCTACAAAATGTATACTAAATTGCAGCACATCTTGTATAGTAGTTATTATTATTATTTATCACCCCATCTTACTATCTGTTCAGGCTATATGTGTATATTATAATTACTCTTTGGAGTAGGAATGAGTAATCTAGAATTTAAATAAAATTTACCAGCATTTGCATAGGGGAAAATTGGGAAACCAATTAGAAAAAACAACCCTCAGTAGACCTGATTGGGATTTGACCCCCATCTCCTCATTATCAGCAGTCTAGTCTACAGAGAAAATGACAGCTTAGACCATGCGGCCACCATAGCGGATGTGTAATAGTTTCATCGATATATATACACATGCACACATGCACACACACACACACACTTATCACAAGGCTTAAATACACCTACCTAGCTTTTGTAAATAATTAAGGATATTTGAAGCTTTTATTTTCATGATATGCTGCTGGTATGAAGAAATAACACTAATGATGGACTTCTCAAACTTGCCTTGACATAAATGGAGTCCTTTAGCTTCGTTCTATTTCACTCTAACATCTTTTTGAGATGCTTCTAGTGTTTTTTTATGGATATTCCTTTCTATATGCATTAAAAAAAGCAATGAACAAGTATAATTTTTTTTGAAGACATTACTTTTGTATTTGTACAAACACAAATTATTAATAACGACCTGTGTTAAAGAATGTGCAGTAGGAATCTAAATTATATTCAATCTCAATTATACTTAAAAATTAAGTCTGCTGTGAAAGACAGTCACTATTCAACTTGAAGCACGTGAGAAGGTCAGTGGATTGGATCAGTCTAAACAAGTACCATGAGTATAAACATGTCACTGCCATACCATGATGATATCAAAAAGTGCTAAGCTTGGATTTTCAACAGCGTAGATATTCAGAAATTATCTCTAAGTATGTTTATTAAAGGTGAAAACATGAACAATAAAATTATTTTTCAAGATTAGAATTTAATTATAAGATCTGTATTATGTAACATTATTATTATTATTATTAGCACTGCGCCTTGCTACTCGTTCGGGTTACACACACTTAAGCTAATGTGTAATGGTACGATGATTGTGAGATGAAATGGAGGACCTACAGTTTAACGTAGGATCCAAACCACGGTGGAGGCCTGGCATTCCACACATTCACAAGTTGTGATTAAAACACGTCTTGTGAAGGAAGTGTTTGGCAATCAGATAAATCTGTGTGGAACCGAGGATTGAACCCCAGACCCCCAGCACAGAAGTCTGACACCTTACTCCTAGACCGCCAGGTCACCAACGATTATTATGTAACACTTTTATGTGCTCCACCCTTTCCCCATGTAACACCATATAGACATTAGAGCTCCCACTCATCCCCCCCACCCCCCACAAAGCATTACGTGGTTTATGGCTGATGGAGAATATATGTGGTTAGTGTTTCAGAAGACGGAAATATTTAATTCTTCATTTCACCTTTTCTTATGTACAGAAGCAAGCTTGCAGTTAAATGTTCCAAATTCACAAATATACTAATATATTTATTAGTGTCTATCAAAATTCCCTGTATTTACTGGTGCATGGAAAAATGATACATGCAGCTATTGTATGCTATATAAGTTGGGAGGTTATATTCCATTCACGGTAGGAACTACTCTCTGAAAGGTCTTTTTTACTACCAATATCCTACTATATAGTAGATTTATAGTAGGGAAAAAGGCCTTTCAGAAGTCAATTCCTACGGTGAATGGAATATACATATAATAACCATAACTTCGGCACATATACCTCTGGAGTTCAAATAAATGCAAATATATCTGAAAGTGTATTTTATGTACTGATGATTATAAAAGTTATGTATGTGGGCACAAGATGAGAGAAAAAGAGAGATCAAGAATATATGTCTTACTGTTTGTTCAAACTTTCCATGATTTACACTAACTAATTTAAGGACACAATAATAAAGTGGGAGCCCACAAATGTAAAGTAACAACCCTAGTGAACCACAAAGGTATTTGAATCTTGGCCTCCCGAGTTAGAATTTCTAAAATAAGTTTTCACCTAAATAACTATCAAATTTAGTAGAAACCGATATCTATCTAGAGACATGCCTGTCACAGGGTGGCTACAAAACTTTTATTATAAAATTCCCTGACTTGTCCAGGTTTTTCAGACAACATTAAAAAAAATTCCAGACCTACCCTTTTCACAGTTTTTCTTGCTGAATGAGAATATTTTTGTTTACTATATTGGTCACATATTTACAAAACTCCTTGGCTACCAAACATCAACATACTTGTAAGTACTTGTTAATTCTCTCTTATTTAATTAGGTATTATTTGTGTTCCATGTGAATGTGTTATAAAATAAGCGCTGTACAACCATCTCATGTTAGAATAAAACATCTAGGCAATATACTTTGTTAACATCGAGAAAAACTCTCACTTTTGTTTAAATGTTTAGGTGCAGAATTAGTCAAGCATTTAAATTCCCTGACTTTTCCTTATTTTTGATTAAATTCACTAAAATTTCCCCGTTTTCCCTGACATCAAAGAATTTCTCAACTTTTCTAGGTTTTCCCTGTCTGTAGCCACCACCACCACGTGTCACTAAGAATTGAGGATGGTTAGGACAGAGAGAAATAAAATAAACAAATTTCATCAGTTGTGAACCTCACCTTGGAAGGACTCTTATTCTGCCTGATCTTGTTGGGACTGCCGAAAGGTAGAGAGTCAGTGTCGACTGGAGACACACCCCCTCCGGCATTCTCCTTATTGCTGTACGGGGAGTTGCCATAGTTGAGAGGCAGGTTGATCCGCCGCTGTAGGCTACGGGACTTCTGTAAACCTTGGCTGCCGACCCCAGATGGAAGATTCACTGCATTCTTCAGCAGACTGGAAATAAACCAAAAACCAACATATACTATCAACATTTTACATATTTCATTGAAACAAGAGAAAGATATACACACACATATATTTAGACATGACACGATTACTTTCAACAATGGAGCTATAGCAAACCAATTTTCCTGTTTCAGAAAATTACAATTTCTTTCAAAAACAGTTTCTTGAGTTAAACCAAAACAATTTTAATTATTTGCTAAGCAAATAAAAGCATTTACTTTAAAGATTATCATTCCAAAGTTCACAAATATTCAATAATAAAGCAACAAAATACTTTAAATCACATGTGAATTTATTGACACTATTATGACAAGGTTTCCTGATATAAAAAAAGATAGTTGAGCTTTCAAGAACAAAACAATCTTGAGTTGTATATTTGTACAAAAATCACAAAATGTCTCGAATGTCGCTGGGCTTTCCTACAAACCATATGACTTGGACATGCAAGAAATTTGATTGAGGCAATTTTTCATCTGGGTATGAATCATTATTTATGAAAACAAGAATAAGAAACTCAGACAGGTGGGTCCAACCCAACCAGTACCTTCTGAAAACAATACTTGTCGTCAAGGTGGCATTGCTCTATTTGGGGGAATGTGGAGAATGCTCTGAAATGTTCTTTACACTTACAATATTAAGAAACTTGACCCTTTATTTGGATATGGTAATGAGTAATATTAGCTTATAAGCAAGTCAGAGTCGTCTCAGCCAGGCCCCCCAGGTGCTAAAGCCAGGCCCGTTACCAGGGGCAAAGAGTGTAATATTCAATTTCAGATGTGGAAAAACCTTGTTTAGAGGAAAGTTAGCAAACAAATGAGGAAGGGGCGGTTGAGGGGCCTGGGGACCCACCTCCATCAAATGCCTAGACCATATTCATAGTAGAGTTCATCTGGATTTTTTTTTTAAATTAGACTTTTCTATACGCTATTTGGAGTGGTCTTCACTTGGCAAACTTTTTAAAATTGGGTGACTATAGAAACTATTTGGCGTATCATCGCCTGGAAAATCTTTGAAAACTAAATGTTTCTTGAAGCTATTTGTGGGCTTCTTTTGGCAAATTTTTGAAAATTGGATGCTCCTAGACGTTATTTAGAGTCTGATACAAAGCCATCTTTCAGTTTCATGTTCGAGAATATCAGAAGGGAGTGAGATAAATCTAAAGGGGACAAGTCTATTCCAGCAGAGGAAGGCATTTGTTCTAGTTAGGGGGAAGGGGGTTACAAGTTCTTTCCACAACCAATTCTTAACTACATTTAAAAAAACAAACTTTGTTGTCACTTTGACAAAAGAAAAGCAATGTACAAACATTATTAATAGGTGACTTAAATGAACACTTAATTGTTACACACATGATGAAGTATTTAAATTGAACTCGATTTAGTGCCTGACTTTCTTTGTGTGACAAACTTAGTTTCAGTACAAAAATTATAAACTCGGTGAAGTTTCTAAACACTTTGAAACAAAGGATAAGACTGGATTGAACCAATAATATAATTGTGGCACATGCCAATAAATTCCTTCATAGGTAACCCCATCTGGTGGGTTAGGCATGCCCTGTTCTCTAGTATGGATAGGCATTTTATTGCTTGTCATTCACATTTTCTTTTGTAATTTTTTCATCTTTTACATTTTTTGTTAAACTTGTGAATCTGGATCTCGGACCCGGCCCGGTACCATGGTACCAATAGTCCCTCACCCCCCACCCCACTTGTGGCAGGCCTGGTCTTGATAATATTCTAAGCCAAGTAAAAATGATTTGTAACATAAATACTAATGGCTTGAGCATTGAAATCTCAGCGTTTTGAATGTGGGGTGCAAGGGAGCGCAGGTTAAGGTCAGTATTTTTTGTAGTTTCTAAGTTTATATGACAAAAAACATTTTTGGCCATAATAAGTAAAATATTGATTAAGTTGATACATTTAGTGTATTTTTCTACATGTAGTAATCTAAACCGTTATTAAATAATAGTTATGGCCAGAGCAGAATTTGATTAAGACCTTTTCTCTTCACTTGAAAAGTGTTTGTTCAAATTATGGCTGTTGAGTAGGTACACCAAGTCTTCAACTCAGACTATTCTATTTTTCTACTCTCCTGACTCAAACTTCTTTATAAATAGCTAAGTATATTTAATTAGTAATGCAAAATTTTACCGCAGTTAAACGCTCGTACACAAATTACTTCAGATCACTTCATGGGAAGCTTATTTGACAATGTAAATGTATATTTAAATAAATATGTCAATCCAAATTACAAATATTGGTACTAAGGAATAAAAATCAGTATAAAATAAAAATGGCATAAGGCCTAGTTACTACATATTGTATAATATTATAAGTTTTGGATATTGATGCCAGAGAAGGGTACAGTTTTACAGACTCCGACTCCAAGAATTTTGACTTAAAAGCCCTGGTTCAAATGCAATTATGCTGACAGATATTACATAATTATTTAGATTAAGATGTTTAAAAAATTATACTAAATGTACCTAATGAAGCAATATTTTATTCAGTTTGGCCAAAAACATATTTTGTTATAAAATCTTCAAAAATACTGAAATCCATTCTTCATTCCATCCCACTTTAAATGTTAGCACCCATGCCCTAATTAATAAGCGAACTAATTCATCACACAATAGTGTTTTTTGGGAGCATCCCTTAATCTGCACACGACTATAATGTGCATTGCACAACAAACAACACATGACAATAAATGTTCATGCCATTTCAATAACACACAGAGGAATGTAGTGAGGCGTACCAAATATTACAAATAACGATTATAGCCAATTTATTTAGATTTTCTAGTTTGAAAAACCGTTTGGTTTCAAGATTGTTACAAGAAAATTCCATTTTGCCCCAAATTGAAGCTTAGTCGATGTTTCAACATTTATTTGACTCCAGGATTTATCTTAAAAACAAAGCTACTTATAAATATATATTTGGTAGGTTTATGCACTCAAATAAATCTGGGAGAAATGGCCAGATGGATAGCACGAAGAATTCAACAGTCAACACTTGGAAAGAAGGAATATGAACCCCGGCCGAAGTTTGCCCAACCACTCTCAAGGCGAGTGCTAGTGTATTCATATAAAAAAAAAAAATCTCATTTGTGCCTGTTACCTATGGTCGAAGAATTTTACTCGCCAATGGGCCCACAGACAAATACTTTTGTCTGAGCCAAATTTGATTTCTGTGACACGGAGGAAGGAGGGTTGGGTTCGAATCCGGTCGTCATATGTACTGAGGTGTTTTTCACCTAGATAGTTTTACATTCTTCCTCCTAGAAAAATGCATGGACACTTCTAAAATGTTACTCTCTTCGCCCCTACTTCATTAGTAATAATAATAATAATAATAATAATATTTAGCACCGCGTCTTACTACCCGTTTGGGTTATACGCTTTAAGTACTAATTACTCTAATAAATTGGGAAGGTTGAATTAGAGGAAGTGAACCCGCATATACGTGGAGGGAGAGTGGAAAACCATTTAGGAAAAACCACCCCCAGTTCACCCGACCAAGATTCGAAGTAAGTAGCTTAATATTTTTAAAAAAATCGCTGTGTCTTGGAGGTCCAGCCACCGTATCAAAAAATATTATTAGTAATGTATTGTTGTGTTTCTCCTAGTGGCATAATTTGAGTGAGGCAGGAGGGGAACGTGCCCAGTGCGCCAAATTTATTAGCGATAATAGCAACAATTTAAATTTATTTTTTAACAATAAAAGTGAATTTTGTTTTTATCAATGGGAAAATGGTGGTGTTATGACAAGAAACTAATTTTTGTACCAATATTTAAGAATACAGTTACATTAAAAAAAAACAGTTTTCATGGGGTGCCATTCTTTTATTTGCCCTGAGCACCTTCAACCCCCGTCAACTGTAGTTACACCTCTAGTTTCTCCCAATGCATGACCATTCCAAAATTGTGGTTGGAAAAAAATCTGTAAGATTTATTTAAGGCGCTCCAGTTAATATAATTCTCTCTCTTAACACAACAGACTTGTACCTGGAACAACTGTGGCAGACCTCGCAGCACTCCGCGGTCAATCCCCCCCAGATCATGACGTGAACAGTGATAACAACCTCACAGACCGGCGACTATGTCCGCACTGACACAAGGTAGACGACCCTGACAGTTCCGCCGCCAAAAACATATGACTGTTGAAAGAAGGGAAAGGGAGGGGAGAAAGATAGACCAATAAGAGAGCGCCCACCGGTGCGCGCTAAAACACCCCTACCCGCATAAACACACACGACCAGCCATCCCCCTATAGCGGGGAGTCTCGAGTTCGAGTATCAGCTGGCCTACATGATAATATCGCTCATACGGCAAATTTACATCTACATAACCAGCTTCAGTGGTCGAATAGTCTAAGGGGTGTTCAACTTGGGGTACGCGACCCCCAGGGTCACGGGAAGACATCTTAGGGAGTATATAACATTTAATATATATATATATATATATTATTTCATGAATATATATATATATAATTTCATGATAAACACTGAATAACCACAGCCAGATATAAGGTTTGCCACAAAATACCCGGATGTAATATCATATAGATATATATATGGGTGTAAATTATAAAATATGTATAACTTGAACTATGCACCAACAACTTTGGAGGTACAAAGTTGAAGATATATTATATCTGGGGGTACACAAAATAAAGTTGAACACTAGTGGTTTAAGGCGCCACTCTCGTGTTAGACTGGCCTGCTGATGAAGGGGGAGGGGGGGGTTTGACTTCCTCAAGAAATAAATGACCCAACAGCGCCTCGACTAACTCATGTTTTCGTACAGTGAACAAAAACTGCCGGTGTCTGTTAATTATGATGGTGTGATTGAGGAATTAATGTCATTCTCTTGGGCGGGAAAAGAAGAAACCCTGCGTTGGAAGTAAACTTGATATTTTGTTTGTTTAATAAACACAAATATTATTTTCTATGCTTGGAATGTTGACTCCTTACTCCCCCGCCCCTCCTCACACTAAACATATCTACGGCCTTGGACCCACTTACTCTCCGGGAGGTAATCCGTATTGTGCACATCTATGCTTATATCAATTCGTTTATTAAAAACGGAAAGCCATGGTGCATTCCATACAATAAAAACCTTCTCGTCAATATTTGGTTAACTGCAAACATAGGACAGTCAGTGTACCTGAACCCGATTCTAACATTGGTCTCGAAGATTGCCCGTGTGCTGACCTTGGAGACCGGGGTTCATTCCAAATCTTATTGCCACAGCCTACCAAATCCGACACGAAAATTCACGCTCACAATCCGCACGGATACCAGAGAGACCGGGGTTCGCTGAGGGTGTTTACTTATCGACATTGTAACGTCACTGCTCCATTATAATGTATATTATTTATTACAATGAATAGCATAGTCATTAACGGCTTAATTCAAAGGGCGGGAATGAGAAAAGTTGTAAAAAGGTTGTAAAAGAGGAAGTGCATTTCCTTTAGCGGGAAACGAGGATGGGAAAACGTAGTGACGAGAGGAAAATCACCCCTTGTGCCAAGATTCGAACCACGGCCCTCTCATCACGGAAGCACGTGCATCAAAGAGAACCCAACCCGCCCGTTGAACTTGTAGGTGAGGACAGGATGCACGAACTGTTGGGAAGGAAGGAATAGCCGCGCTCCCAAGTCCAAGGCCCCCTCGACAGAGGTGACCGACCATGATGCCTTCTCCCTCTGCTCAGGATGTCCACACCCTCAGCAACCGCGCGTGAGGAGTAAATTAGAGATGGACACAACTGTTCACTGCTGGAAATAGTTCAAAGATATTCTGTGAAATGAAAATAAGTAGGCTTTGATTTACGTAGGGGGTGACAAGGGCTAAGGCCCTAAGTCCTAGACCCTCCACAAACTTATTCATGAATATTTATTAGTAAAACTAAATTTTTGTTTCAGACAAATCTAGTTTATTATGATGACAATAGTTCCTTTTCTAAATAATATCTTTAACATTTAGCTTTTAACAGTTAATATTACCAGATGGTCAAAGGGGTCACTCTCGTGCTCGAGAGACCTGCTGATGACAGGTATATCGGGGTTCGAATCCCGGTCAGGTCTATCGTGGGTGGTTTTTACTAAATGGTTTTCTATTCTGACTCTAATGCCATGCAAATGCGGGCGAATTATCTCTAAAATTCTTCCTTCCTCATTCCTACACCACTAAAGTAATTATCATATATATGCATATAACCTGAACAGGTAGTAAGACGCGGTGATAAAAAACACAACAAAAAACCAGTCAATATTGTAAAGAAAAAATTACAATGTTAGAACGTTGTGGGGAAAAAAAAGAAGCTATTTAATGTTGGGGTATCCAATTTTTTACAGCCTGGGGGCTTTTACATTTATGAATTCCTGTAAGCAGTTCATTTATGTAGTTTAGTAAGCTTGCAGTTCAGTCGTTCACCAGTCAGTTACCTACGCTCATGCCAGTGAATAGTAGACCTAATATCGTCTAAGATAACAGCTTTACTTTTAGTGAGATCGGTTGAGCAATAGCGACTGTTTATTGTCACGTTTCCTTGTCATTTACTTTGAACTAGATCACTTCGAGAAGGGACTAGTTTAGTTGGAAGAAATAGTTCAATTTGAACCATTCGCTCACGAACTACACCTCTAGACCTAGAGCAAACCAAACATGGTGAGAGCCTGGAAAGAGCATCGAACCCAGGACTTTCCCTCTAAAATTCTACCTTCATCATCCTTATTACAGTAGCGTAAATAATGTATGCGTACAATTCGAAAGGGTGTTAATATACAGTGATAAAAAAAATACCATTTAAAATAGCGTATTGGCATTAAAACGGTAATTAAGGAAAAAAACTTTATTAACAATTCTTTGAGGGGTAAAGTGGGAGTTTGACCCTTAAACTCCTTCCACCACCTCGTTACCGCTCTACACTAGCCTTACGTCTGCCTGCCCCCTCCACGTAGGATACACCAAATTTAACTTTTACGGAAACGAGAGTCTAATAAAGAAAGAAGGAAAGGTACCGTCGGTCCGCGTTTAGCACCCACATCTGCGGTGTATGGTGCACAATAACCCCCACAAGCGTCGCACATGGCGAGATTCCCACACGATGTCCTCCTAACAGTGGATAGGGAGACCCTGGTGCCTTCCAAGACAACCTCTCTTGGTGCCTTCCAAGACAACCTCTCTTAGCTGGAAACCAGTCATTTGTGGGATGCTCGACAATGGACCACAAGAGGACCAGCGAATTTTCACAATTTAAACAATTTTTTTAAGAACACGCTAAAAATTACTATTTGCATATATGCACGCACCCACACATAAATACATGGGAAATCTAAACGTAAGATGGGAAAAAACGAGACGCTTACAAATTCAATAAAAAAGTTAACTATTTTTACTTTAAATTTGAACTAAAGGATATAAACTTTTTTATGTGAACCGCGTCTTACCATTCATTCGGACTGTCAATAAAATATTTACACTAATTGGAGAACGGGACGAGGAAGGCAGAACTTAGAGGAATGTACCAGCATGTTTGTGGAGGAAGAGTGGGGAAACTAACGATAAAATGGTCTAAGGCGAACCTCTCGTGTTAGACTGGTTTGCTGATGACAGGGAGATAGGGTTCAAATCCCGATCAGATCTACTGAGTGGTTTTTCCACGAAAATGTGAGCAGACTACCTCTAAAAAGTTTCCTTCCCCATCCCTACCCTATTAGAGTAGTTCATTTATGCGCACGTATAACGTGAACAGGTAAAACACGATGATAAAAATAAAAAGTGATACACAGCCGAGCCTGACGTGTAATGTACTTTGCTGGCAGACCGTGTGAACACACCTCCTGATGCTCTCTGGACTCCTGATACACAGGCGGGAAGTTTTGGCGGGACCAGCCCTGGTCCGTTCACCCCGGGACAATGATCCCCCCCACCTCTTCCGACCGACGAACGCAAGGTCTCGCTCGGTCTCGGCCGCTTGACGTGCTCTCCAACCACCTCGGATATGCGGGTTCGAATCCCATTCGGTTTGTTGAACCAAATAGTACAGAGTGGAAGTGAGAAACCATTATGTATATAAAGAAAATCGGTCGACGTCCTCCGTCAATGGCAAACGGATAAGACGCGCCGACGTCTTTGTCCGCGTGCCCATAGGTGCGGGGTCACGTACTATCCATAGCGAAATACGAAATTGCAGAACTAGAAAGATATAATTACTGAAAACACAGGTTAGCTGAAAACCTGCTTGCTAGGGTAAACATAGCCTAAAGTTTTGATGTACCTAATTAAACATGTATAATTCATTCACGACCTAAGTTTACTTGGATGACAGCCCAAAATGCTACTAGAAGTAGTCCCTAATATATCACCACGCCAACAGCTGGCATCTATCCCTTTGGATGACTGTAATGAAAACAGATGGTAATATATTAATATGATTGTTAACCACAGTAATTTAGGCCAATATTATTTATATATTTATTTGAGGACGGACACAAAGTTTATTTATCGTTTTATTCCATTTAAAAAATATATTCACACCACTTTCACAAAAACTTCTAACGAACATGGCTTCAAAATGGCGACTGACGAATTTAAACCATATGATTGAACAAAACGGTAAACAAGTTTTTTACAGTGATGCGGACACGCAGTTGATGAATTATTATTATTATTATTATTATTATTATTATTATTATTATTATTATTATTATTATTATTATTATTAGCACCGCGTCTTACTACCCGTTCGGGTTATACGCACTTAAGCTAATGTGTAATGGTAGTGTGATTTTGAAATGAAATGGAGGACCTACAGTTTGACGTGGAATCTGAACCACGGTGGAGGCCTGGCATTCCCCACATTCACAAGATGTCTTGTCAGAGGTGAAGGAAGGGTTTGGTAATCAGATAAATCTATGCCGGGACCGAGGATTGAACCCCGGCCGCCAGCATAGAAGTCTGACACCTTACCCTAGACCGCCAGGTCACCTTCGCAGTTGATGAAAATATTTGATTCAGTTAAATATTTCAAAATACGATAAAATAATCATAAAATCATTTATTGTATGTAAAAAAATGACAAGAATTTTCTCTTTTCCAAGTAAATACGATGCCTGTATTAAAAGGTATTGATGTGTGCACTATATTAAACATAATCAATAACGTTCCAAAACGAAAAATAAGTACTTTTAATTATGTTTAAAATATTGTTTCGAGTTGGATAAAAAGAAATTATTAAAAAAAATGAAATAGTATGAGAAAACTTAAGTTTACGTTATTTTAAATGTAATATATAACAGGTAACTAAAGATCTTTATTTATAACAAAACTGTGATTTTTTACAAGTGTTGGCAAGCTAAAACCTAAACATATGATTTTCGAACTGTCATCCAGGTAAAAACCTATCGTGAACGGACTTTATATTTATGAAGTAGCTTGTGAAAATACGGATTATTTCTCTCTCGCCCTTTCAAGCCACATAAACATTTGTAGACAAGGAACCGCCAGAGCTTACTAACAGCTTCCACCGTTTCATTTAAATAAACACGAAACAAAAAGTTACATAACACTTTGAAATAATATTGTAACTTTGGTCTGTACTGTTTTAATAAACTGATTGTATCAGCACACGACTTACAAACTAACTTAATCCCAGAAAATATGAGTCTCCCAGGCCGTTAATTCATTAGTGTAAAAGGGAAAGCCACAATTTCACCAATGATCAACATTTCGTGCTATGTCAGTTATCTAACCGGGTCCTTTGTATCAATACAGTTGACTTAGGCGCTATAGATTGGGCTTAAGACCCGTCTCGGTGCCTTAGTTAGCTAACGCACTGGTTTCGTGTTGAGTTAGACTGCCTAAGATCGAGGTTCGAATCTCGCTCGGGTGAACTGGAGGTAGTTTTTCCTAAATGGTTTCCCACTCTCCCTCTACGAAAATGCGGGTTCACTTCCTTTATATTCAACCTTACCAATTCCTAGCTCATTATAATAATTGTCACTTAAGGGTATAACCCGAACGGGTAGAGAGACGCGGTGCTAAGTCTTATTAGTATCGATTGGGCTAAGCTGTCGAGACACGTAACACAATGTCTCGACACTTAGCAACTACCGACTTCCGGTAAAACTCTCGTAGCAACAGGGAGCACCATCAGAAAACGGAAGAAGGAATCGATATTTAGAGAGGAACCCCTCGTGAGAAGGAACAATATGGGGAGGGGGTATTGTGAGGGAAAGATCAGGAAGGCACGTGGGTATGAGATGTTGGTCCAAGGAAAGGAGGTTAGGTTGAGTCAGCTGCTAGAGAGCACAACGTGGGAGACAGAAGACAGCTGCCAGGCGCGTCCGTCTCCTGCAAAGGGAACTTCACACTGCAATCACAGCATCGCCGACCCATATCAGGTACACCCCAAGACAGAAGAAACATGACAGAGTTTTTCTGGGGAAGAGGGTTGTAACGTGCACTCTCAGGACTCAAGGTTACCCGATTCGATGTTCGCATGGTCTAAAAGGCGTCGCCCTTGACAAAAGACTGGGTTGCAGGTAACGGGGAGATCGGGATTCAAATACCAGCCGGGTGTATCGATAGTTTTTTTTTCTTAAATGGTTCACTCACCTTCTCTCCAAGCTAATGCCGGTAGATGTTGATTCCTACCTTATTAGTGTGAATAAGTGAATGACCCTGACGCGGTGCACACACACACACTCACACAAAGACCCAATATTACTTAACTACACCACTTATATACTGTACTTTTCTTTTTAGCATCGCATCCCACTACCCGTTCGTTTTAAACGCTTAAGTACTAATTACGCTAATGGGTTCAGACCTTGTTTTGAAGCAACCCGCACCACCAGTTAAACGGCCCAAAGCGTTAGGGTCTCAGTAGAGGTAAAATATATATATTTTTTAAATACGCACATCTTCGGGCCATAAGTTCCTTTGCCAAGTTTCTCGGTCTTAAAGTGACATTGTTATCAAACAAATGCATTTAAGATTTTATTTGATCATTTCCTTGAATTCTCTGAAGCTTTAGCTGCCTTTTAATGGGAGAATTAGTCTATTTGTATAAATATTTAGTATTTAACTTTTGAGATCAAATCAAATAAAAATTTTCAACTTTATCTATGTGTAAGTTGTATTATGTTAAATAAACACGATTTGCCTTCTTATATGAATACAAAAAAACCAACACAAAATATAGTTTCTCTTTTGATTTTAGATTGAAGTGTTTTCTATAATTACTATTTAGATTACAGTTGATTTGGCGACCAAGTGAGACAGAAAAAAAAAAGCTTTTTATGCATCCAATTTAGGAGAATACGACATTGATCACGTGGTTTAAGACAACATTTGGAAAAAAAAATCCATCAATTTTATTTTAAAAGAAAATATAAAGCCTATGTGTTAACCGAACGTCCAAGCTATATCCATGCAAGGTTTCAGCGCTATCGGTGTAGTGGTTTATGCGTTAAAGAGGAACACAATTGCACTACGCACCTAAAACTTTGAGGGTATGCGGAAAAAAAAGGTTGAATACCACTGGCTTGTGTTGAAACCAAGAACTTGGACAAGACACGAAAAAAGGAATAAAATTACTCGCACCCAAATATCAACTGGTGAATGCTGCTGCATTCCCTTGAAGTTTACCTTCCTCCTTAAGTTAATGCAAGCAGCCAATGCGCAGAGTAAGCTGCATTGCAATTATATACTTTCTCACTACGGCATTAGGAACTCGAAAGTTCATTGCACCGCTTACAAAAGTACGCCACCTATCTCTACCTTGAACTAGTTCTATCCATTCCACCTCATTACGCCCTCTCTCTTTCAGGTCCATTCTAATGTTATCTTCACACCTGCATCTAGGTCTTCCTACTGGTCTCTTCATTGGGTTTACCAGTCAATACCTTGAACAAGATTCTAGAATCTCCCATTCACGCTGCATTTCCTGTCCACCGTAATCTACGAGACTTGATTATCCTAGCAATGTCTTATGATGAGTACAAATTATGTAACTCACCAATATGTAACCTCCCCATCCTCCAGTAGCCGCATCGCTTTTAGGACCCAATATTTTCCTAAGCACCTTGTTTTAGAACATCCTAATTTTGTTTCTTTTGTAAGGTAAGAAATAATATTTCACAACCACATAGAACAACCGGTGAGTAAAACTATTGTTTTGTATATTCTGAGTTTTAGATTAAAAAGTAATGAGAAAAGTACACCTCCTTGTTTCAATTCATTATGTATTTTAAAAGTACAGTGGCTGCTCGTAGCTAAAATTAGTGGGGGTGCTGCTCCAGAAAATGTTTAGCCTTTATTTTAAAAGTGTGTAAAAGTAAAAAACATGTATATAAAGAAAATTTATTTAGGAACTTGATAAAATCTTTTTTTTAAAACCCCCAACTTTTTTACTTACTTTAACTTAAATTGTTACAGTTCAAGCTTGATCTATTCATTTAAAAATGAAATCCATTCTTATTGTTTTAATTTGCGCAAAAAGTTAAATAATTTTCTCCTTGACCTCTGGATGACAACTGAGGAAATTTTTCTCAATTGAAAGTAATGCAAGCGCATTTATTCTTTCTGTTAAATAAAATGACAAAAAAAAAATGAATCAAATAGAATAGCTGGAAGCAGAATAATAGTCTAATTCTACACTCTTCTACACTTTATCACATTCAAGAATATGGATACACGGTTTTTAAGCACAACACACGTTGAGTAAAAAAAACTTACTTCCACCAGAGTCGGCACTGAGAGAGCAACAGTGCTTTCTTACCTGATAGTCCCACCTTGCTCCCCACCCCTCCTATGTGCGCATGCGCAAAACAACCAAACACAGCTTCACTGGCACTGTGGAGCGCACAGTTCCACACAAAGATTTTTGTATATTTTTCATAAACTGGAGGATGTCTACTGAAGTACTGACATTAAGCTTAAGGAATATATATTGTACTAAAAAAATAAAGAAAGAGTTAAAGAAAAAATGACTCATAATATTAAATGTTATCGATAATATTAAGTGGAAATAGGGGGTACTGCAGTTCCGCAGTGCCTATGCACGAGCCACCACTGTCGATAAGTAAATATCAACTATACAAGCGGACATGCATACAATTATGTGAGTTCTATATAGAAGGTCCATGGTGTGGTCATTAAGAGCATATTTATAAACAATTTAACATTATTTGTTATCACGGACAAAGACCAGGCTGACACGTCGGTATATATGCCCTTGTTGGTACTATCGCGGGTATATCGCCAGACAGAGAGAGGTGAGGGTAAAGGGGGAGACAAATATAATATATAAAAGGGGGGAGAATCCCCTCAACCCTGCCAGACATACTCGGTCTGGGGGTGAGGTGCGCGGTGTATATAGGGTGAGAAATTAATGTGCAAAAGACCCCCCCTTTCCCCCGTAATACTGACGGCACGTGCCGGCTGGGAAATAAGTTTCTCCAACTAGCGAAAACCGCCCTTAACGTAGCGGTTCATAGGGCCTGCAATCGCTCGCAACTATCCCTTGACAATACCCTAGAGGGGAGAACAAGTCTTTTGTGCGTAACAAGTGATATCTAGACTGGGAATGCCCACACCCTTGAATACACACACACACACACACACATATATATATATCCTCGCATCGTCATATAAGCATATTATGTTATATAGCAGGGGTGGCCAACTAGAGGGCCTTTGGTAGCTGCCATACTGGAAAGAGCCCATCTATTTACTTTTGAAAACCACAAATGAGTGCGTTAGGCACAATTTGCCAACAATGTAATGTTATTGCTCAAATATTTTGAGTTTTGGAAGAAGATTCTGGAACAAAATATCCCAAAATTAAAAAGGATTTTCAAAGATTAATTAATTTCGCCACGACACATTTTTGCGAGCCTTTGTTTCCAATACTTCAATTCATTTGTATATTTAAAGTGTGAAGTCATTCCTTTCTATAATAATGTCCGGAGTTACAAAGATTCAATGTTAATATTTATAAAAATAAAAACAAAGCCTGTACAATGAGGATGTGTCCAAAATTTTCAAAAATATTCAGAGCTATTTCAGTAAGTAGAGTTCTACACTACAAAATCAAATTTTGCTAAGTAAAATACCCTGTTTCGGTGGACGCATGATCTAAGGCGTTACTCTCACAATATACTGCCGATGACAGGGAGATCGGGTTTCTAACCCCTGTCGGGTGTAATGATTGTTTTTTCTCTCTCAATTGTTTTCTGCTCTCCCACTATGCAAATGCGGGTACACTTCCTCTAAATTCAACCTCCCGCCTCCCCAACTGATCAGCGTAATTATTATGTGTATAACCTGAACAGGTGGAAAGACGCGGTGCCAAAAATTACGATAAAAAAGGATCGATTCCAAGGATTATCATACCAAAGTTTACAAATGTTCAATAGGGAAGCTGCAATCTATATAATATGATTTACGTTAGTCCGTGAATGTATGGACGCTATTAACGACAAAGTTCCCGATGGGATGGTAAAACATTTTTTAAATCTATAAAAGGTGGTGTTGACCCGTAGATTTTCACATAAATCAACAAATGTCTGAACTTAAACTTTACTACACAATTAATTTGAGACATGAACAACCAATAAAGTTGACATTGCCGATTTTTCGCCTGGGTACAGCTCGCTAATGTCAGTAAAGGTCTGTTCTTAGTAATTGACATTTAAGTGGGTTCGTGCGAGATGTCTTTATAAGTAGCCAATTACACTTTTAAGTAATGCTAAATGCTAAGATGAACATCCGTAAAGCGCCGACAAACAAATATATAATATGTAAAAATTTTATTTAAGTTTTTACTTAACACCGCGTCTTACTATCCGTTCGGATTGTACGCACATAAACTAATTACACTAATGTGTTAAGAATTAAGAAGGTTTTAATTATAGGAAGTGCACCCGCATTTGCGTGGAGGGATGATGAAAAACCATTTAGAGAAAGCACCGTTAGTGCGCCCAACCGGGATCAAACTACAATCTCCCCGCCTTCGATAGTCTAGTATTTTGTGAGGCCACCGAAGCGAGTTATGTGAGTTATTGTTTGTGAGAAGTTACTATGTTGTGTTTTAGTAAGAGATTGAATAAATAAAGATATTTACTTAATTGTCATGTTTATACAGACTATTATGTCAAAATAAGTATCAGTGGGTATTCAATACTTTTATGTGCTGATATAAGAGACTCCCCGGTGACTTGGTAATGTTGATCTCGTAAAGATAGATTAGCTCTTATAACGTAACATTATTTTAGGTACATCAGGCTTGCGCTAGGCCGTGTGCGGCTTGCGAGTCACGATGGCCACCCCTGTTGTACGGAGAGGGACAGTGAAAGCCACGAAGGGTGGCAAAAACTGAAGGAGATATTCTCATTGGTTTAGCATGACAAGGGCAGACCAATGGGAAACCGCGACGTTCCGAGTTCCCTTTTTATTTAAAGGGGTCGGGGAGCTAAAGCGCGAAATGTGAATCGAAAGATGCTGTCAAAAGTCTCGCTACAGCTGTTTGGGATGTGTCTCGAGGACTAGCCTGGAAGGGAGTGAGGTTCCCAACAGTTGCCCTTAGATCTTTACAAGATGCCTCCTCCTTCAGCCGTCTAGAAAACAGTCAGAAAGAAGACAAAGATGAAACACATATCGGGGAAAAAAGAGAGGGATAAAGGGAGGAGGGGTTGTCGAGTCTCTAGCATTGGTGCATCCATGTATCTCTTTCTCTGAAGATTGCACCCCATCTAACTACCCTTCCGGGATATCCATATATTGACAATGAGGAGGAGAGGGACAAGGAAGGTATAATTTAGAGGAAATGTACCTTAATTTGCATGAAAGAAGAGTGGGACACTATTTAGAGTGGAAAATAAAATTATTATTAGCACCGCGTCTTACTACCCGTTCGGGTTATACGCACTTACGCTAACGTGTAATAGCAGGGTGATTGTGAGATGAAATGGAGGACCTACAGTTTAACGTGGAATCCGAACCACGGTGGAGGCCTGGCACTCCACACATTCACAAGTTGTGATTAATACACGTCTTGTCAGAGGTGAAGGAAAGGTTTGGCTGGAAAATAAAACCCTGTACATATTCACTCGGGATTCGAAACCAAACTTTTCTTCCGCCGGCAAACCAGACTAGACGTATGAATACACACAAACATGTCACGTAACCTTTTGAACTGTCAAAATGTTTAGTAGTAAGAATAGCAAGCACCATGATTATCAAAGGCTTAATTCAAAAGAACTAGAAAACCAAATGTTAAGATCCCATAGTGTAAATACCAAAAGTGCGAGTCAGACGCCATAGACTTCGTGACACCGATGATGTTAAGAAACAATTCCTGGTGTGCGTACAATACTATCGGGCTGCTACCAGAAACGGAGCATAAAAACAAACAAAAAACGTGCGATTGATAAATCTTAATAACCAATCTTAATTATTTTGCATGCGTACTCTTGCTAATTTTTCATTTGTTCTTTGATCAAGGAAAGAAATATTTATTTTGGGGGCTGCTTAGAAAAATGTATGATCAAATTCTTGCTCAACATCCCACAAAATCCCCCTGATAATTTTTTTTAACACAGTAAAGAACATAAAAAGAACAGGTTTTTTTAGAAGGAAGACAAAATACATACATACAGGATAGACGACCCCTTCAAATGCAAATTTTGTAAAAAGATTTAAGGAAAAAAAGTTATATCGTCACTCTATATAATCAAAGAATATATAATTGTTAGTATACATGAAGTAAAAAATTATATTTTTCCGTGGGATTTTGAAAGTTATATAAAGGCAATGAAAATTTCCTTGATTTTTTACCTAAAATAATCGATAATCTGCCTATCCACTTTTTATACCTCTATTGTCTCCTTAGAAATAGATAATATATTTTTACAATTAATCCAATGAAGAGTAAAAGCTTCAATCATAAGAAAATATTTCCAAAATTCAGTTTGCATGGTTCTTTAACAGAATCGAACCTGCTACGTTCACCAACTCCCACTCAGTCTACTTTGTCATGATCCCCGTCAGAGGGTAAGTACAGCCCCTATAAAATAACTTGCCCCCTTGGAGTTGAACGTGACCCAAATAAGATTTTTAGTTGGATTCTATTTAAAGATGTTTACCGCATTCGAATTTAAAGCTTTGAGAAATTGTGTGACTATATATTAATTAATTTAATTTAAATTATAACAAACTTGATAAATAAAACAGGTATTTCATAAACATAACATATTATGTTTTATATTTTCCAAGACTTTTTTTTTTGTGCGAGTATTGACACTGTTGAACATTTTTACAAATATTTTTAATGCCTGGCTCAATAAAATACAGGGTGACCTGGCGGTCTAGGGGTAAGGTGTCAAACTTCTGTTTTGGCGCCCGGGGTTCAATCTTCGGTCCCGGCACAGATTTATCTGATTACCAAACCCTTCCTTCACCTCTGACAAGACATCTTGTGAATGTGGGGAATGCCAGGCCTCCACCGTGGTTCGGATTCCACATTAAACTCTAGGTCCTCCATTTCATCTCACAATCACCCTACCATTACACATTAGCGTAAGTGCGTATAACCCGAACGGGTAGTAAGACGCGATGCTAATAATAATAATAATAATAATAATAATAATAATAAAATACAGCTGGAATCGCATATGTCTTCTGAATGCAATACGTTGCAAACTGCTTCGGTAAACGCGTGGTCGAAAGCGTTACTCTCGTGTTAAGACTTTACTGTCGATAACAGGGAGATCAAGGTTCGAATCCAGGTCGGGTGTACTGAGTTTTTTTTTTTCAAAACGATTTCTACACTCTCCCTCCATGCAAATGCGGGAAATTTCCTTTAAATTCAACCTTACTCATCCCTAGCTCATTAGCATAAGTTAGTACATGTGTGTATGAACTCACTAAGACGCGGTGCTAAAAAAAACCTAATAATGTTACGCGCGCGCTCTCTCTCTCTCTCTCTCTCTCTCTATATATATATATATATATATAAACATTTTTTTAATATATATATATATATATATAAATATATATATATAAAAAAAACATTTTTATTATTATTTTACTCAGATTTTTTTTTTGTTATAGTGTATTTAAAAAAATCCAGACCCACAAAGCTTCTACTAAAGTCTCGAAGACTGAAAGGGTCTCCTAGGAGCACACTTTGAGAAACTCTGGTTTAGAGGAAGTACACCCTCATTGGCATGGAGAGAGGATGAGAAAAAAATACCCTCGGTGCACCAGGACGAGCCTCGACTTCTCCGGCAGCCCACTCTATCGTTGCAGGTGGAAATGAGCTCGTAGGTAATATTATTACTACTACTATTCTGGCCTCTCAGTGGAGGTAGGTAAATAATTCATAAGGGACAGTATGAGGAAGTCCTATACCCTCTCCTCCCCTCAGAGTTCTCACGGTCTGGTTTCCACCTAGCCTCCATTGTTCGCGAGTGAGGGTTGCCATGGGAACAACAAGTACACAAAGTCACAGGGGAGGGGAGGTAACTAGTTCTACTTGGTCTCCAAAGCTGGAACAGCTGATTCTGTCTTTCCTTCTCTCGTTGACCACTGTCAAGATGACAGGGGTATGTGACAAGTCGTCACACTAACTATTTGATAAGGGGCACTTTTAAATATATTTTTTTTAAATTTTCATTTGCAAAAAAAAACCTTGCTAAGGTTCGCCGAGATACATTTTTGTTGACCATTCGGTGTGTTTTCGAGATAAAGAATCTGTGGAGACAAAAAACAACAGGCGAAACACGATATTTTTCTCGAAGTGAAACCAGAAACTTGTTCCAAGTTCGCCAACTGTATTTTTAAAATTTAACTTTCCTTACATTTCGAAAATCAAACAAAGCCCGGTCAACGGACCAATTTATACTGTGATTGCCACAAAACAAGTTAGTTACAATATGAAACACGGTATGAAGGACTGTTTAGAATTATTTTTCCGTGCCCGCGTCTTATTACCTGTTCAGGCTATACGCATAAGTACTAATTACGCCAACGAGCTAGGGATGACTAGGGTTATATTTAGAGGAAGTGTACCCACATTTTTGTGGCGGTAGAGTGGAAACCCATTTTGGAAAAACCACCCTCAGTACACCCGACCGGGATTCGAGTCCCAGTCTCCTTGTCATCGGCAGTCTAGTCTAACACGAGAGTGACGCAGGTTTTAGAGAATTCATTCGTATTTCTTTTACGGTCAACAATGATATGATTTAACTTCATTTTTGGTGACCTGGCGGTCTAGGGGTAAGGTGTCAGACTTATATGCTGGCGGCCGGGGTTCAATCCTCGGTCCCGGCAAAGATTTATCTGATTACCTAACCCTTCCTTCACCTCTGACAATACATCTTGTGAATGTGAGGAATGCCAGGCATCCACCGTGGTTCGGATTCCACGTTAAACTGTAGGTCCTTCATTTCATCTCACAATCACCATACCATTTCACATTAGCGTAAGTGCGTATAACCCGAACGGGTATTAAGACGCGGTGCTAAATATTATTATTATCATTATTATTAATTCATATGAGTGTAGTCTTCCTATCGCGCTCTTACCATATATTTACTTTCATTAAGTTATACTTCTATGAGTTTTTCTACAGCTGGCTATCTTTGTATATATTATCAATGCTTAAAACATAGCCTATTTTTTTAAAGCATCGCATCAGGTTATACACATCAGTCTAACTAGACTTAAGTTAAATATGTTCAATGTTAGCCGGTATATTTTTCTAAAGTTCTAAGAGCAAAATTACAGTGATTTTGTTTAGTAATTAATTTTATGATATTACCTAATTTAAGTATGTGTGCAAATATTTCTGACAATAGACCTATTAGTAAGTACAATAGTACAATATAGTTTACCCCTATTAAAACTACAGTATAGTTTAAGCACGTAGCCTAGAGGGAGAGTAGTGTGTTCTAGGGTGTCGGGTGAGATTGGACCCTTCCCCCCCCCCC
>CABEEJ010003699.1:67009-77452 GCA_901482245.1 Timema douglasi
CCCCCCCCCCCCCCCCCCCCCCCCCCCAAACACAAAATTTAAAGTAATACTACATCTAATTAAAATTAAAATGCGCCTTATCTAACAAAAATGTTGTAAGGTGAGTGGAGAAGGGAAGCCTTCTTTTCGGGTATATAGTTCGAAAGAAATCTTTCTAGAATATTCTTTCTTTAGGTTCTATCATGTTTCTATAAGGCTACAGAATGGAGGGAGAGAGAACATTTTCTCGATGTTGTTATGTTTCACAAGTATTTGCAATCGGGGTGGGGGACTGTGAACGAAAGAGCTTGGTTGTAAACAACAATAAATAAATGATCACCCAGTTGTGTGAGAAGATTTCATAGCACACGTGGATGTATTTAGTTTTATATTCTGAAATTATTTACTAATTTGAAATATATTAAGGGTGAGAACTTTTGATTTGAATTATTACTAAATGAAAAATCTATTTCATTACAATGTATTAAAAAAAGGATAAAGGTTGCTATTATTGAGTCGTAAATTATATTGTGATCGGTGTAGTATTGTAAAGTATACTAAACGCAACGTAAGCTGTATTCCGAGTCATACAGTATTGTGTGTGTCTGCTGAAACCGGCTATTTTCATGGCTTGTGACATCCAAAGAATTAATGTATGGACTTCATACTCTCTAAACACCCGACTATGATTTGATCCCAGACCTCCCCGTCAGCGGCAAACCAAACCAGATTGACGCCTTAACCCGCGTGCACACCTAAGAGTATTTGATTAATATAAACTACCAAAATTTGAGTTTAAATCGTAATGACTTCCATCTCAACCTTAGCTAGCCGAGAAGAAACACAATAACGCTTCAAAAAGAAATCGCATCCAAATGCGGTCTGCAACATTCTACTCTTGATAGCTGCGAATTAAGATCTATGATATATACTCTCTCTCTCTCTCTCTCTCTATATATATATATATATATATAATTATTTTTAAATAATTCATCGACCTCGGTGGTATTAAGGTAAAGTGCTCGCCCCAGAGCCCGATGTTCGTGGGTTCAATCCCAACCATGGTTGACGAATTTTTCCTAAGAGATAAACATCCTGAGAACAACTTCTTTCAGAGGGGAAGTAAAGCTGTCGGTCCCATGTCGATTGTGGCTTGTTAAAGAAACCTGAAAGGTATGTGAAAATACCTTTCCCGCAAAATTGTAGTGGGTATATGGCTACACCAACCAAGACCGACAGCGTAGAGATAGGAAGAGTAGTGAGGCAAAGATGATGTTTTGTCGCCCAGTCTGTTAAACTTGTATGAAGAGTGGCTTGTCAGAGAATCCCTGAAAGGACGTGACAATTTTAGGATATGAGGACGCGTCATTAAACTTAAAACTACGCAGATAATCTATCGATGCTGGCCAAAAAAAATGAAGAAGGGTTGCAGGAAATTATGGGCCAGATTATGGAGACACGAAGTAGATATAGCATGGGGATTTCAAAAAATGAAGAGCAGCTGAAAATAAAAATTGTAAACCAGGAGTTGGAAACATTAAGCAGTTCAAATACCTAGGAAGTCTGCTGACAAAGGAAGCCTATTTCTGCACCAAGGAAATTAGGTCAAGTCGCCATGTTTAAGCAATTTTTAACAAGAAGTTACTGTCGGCCAACAAGTTGAGTTTGGAACTGAGGATGAATTTGAAAAAAATGCTACATTTGGAGCACCACGATGTATGGAGCAGAAATTTTTGAATCATAGGGAGATGGCAGTTAAATACTAGGAGAGCTTTTAAATGTGGTGCTGGATAAAACTTGAGAAGATCAGATGGCCAGACAAGGTGACAAATAAAAAAAAAGTCCTTAGAGTGGGTGGGAAGAGAACCATTTTGGATGTGATTCTTTGGTACAGATCAAACTGGATCGGACACCTCCTTTGGAGGAAATATCTTCTGCAAGACGTTATAAAAGGCACGGTTGAGGGAAAGAGGAGATTAGGAAGACGGAGGATTCAAATATTGGATGACTCGAAGGAAATAAAATTCAGGGAGCCGAAGGAGGAGGCAAAGGACAAAGCGCATTGGCAATCAGTGACAAAAGGAATGGATCTGTCGTAATACAAAACATATATTAATAATAATAATAATAGTAATAATAGCTATACTTCAAAGGACAGTTTTATGAATTCGGCCCTGGCCCACATACACCTTGTATGTGTCATAGTTTTTAAATTTAAGGTATTTTACTTCGAAATTTTTCGAAAATAGCTAAAAGATTTTGTTTAAACTTGTTGAGTGTTTGGTCTCACAAATAACACTGTAGACTTGATTGGTTTTAGAATATCTAATATTTAAAAAAATGGCCTTCAGTATTTAGTCCAAAGTGTGTATATGGGAATTGATTTTCACGATGTTTTTTTACAAATATGATTAATTTGAGGTTTGTTTACATATAACTTATTTTTAAAATTTAAAATTATTAAATAACTCTTTCAAAAATTTTGTTTAAAATTTATATACAAAGAGTGTTTGTTAACTGTGATTAAACAAGATGATGGGATTGTTTTTTTGAGGATAATTTACTGAAAACCTATTTTTGAAAATTTTTGTTCTAAGCTTTATTTAAGCCACTACACGAGAAAATTTGTGCGATCGAGTCGTACCATTTATTTAAAATATGGTAAAATGGTTTCATTGTTTCAAGTCCAACGTTTTTTAATGAAGACTCCATGTTATCGCACCACAATGGAACTACTGGTTTGAGCTGTATGACATACCTAAGTTGCGCGTTATCCGTATAACCCTCAACTTGCCCCTGATAGAAGAGATGCATCGCTCAGTACAAGGAGGAAAATTATTGATAAAAGAGTGCAGCAGGCAGTTGGCACTGTAGTGGCTTGTATCTTGCTACGAGTCAACCCTCTTGCACCGTGGGTAACATCTGCCACCCACCCTTACAACCGACTCTAGGGTCCCCTCTCTCCCAACGGCACAGAGGGGCGTCCATAGCGTCACGTCACGCAACGCACGCGGCGTCGCATCGGTCGGTACTCGGTATATTGCGCTCATACAATGTAAGTCACTGTTAGAATTTAAAAAAATAGTATTGCCAGCCTCTTCAAAATATCCCTATTATCAAACACAAAGCTGATACAGCTATAAAGACCATCCATTGGCGTATTGATATTTTAAAGTAGATCTGGTAGCTTTCATGACTATCCATGGTACTTGTATTACTAACCGTCAAAACCAAAGTCATATTTACTCTAATGAGGTAAGGATAAGGAAGATATAGTTTAGAGGAAGTGTATCAGCATTTGGTTCAATGTGCGAGTGAGAAACTATTTATGAAAATTCATCTCACTACGTACACCCGGCTGGGACTTGAAACCTGACCTCCCCATCGTCAGCATTACCGACCACGAGAGTGACGCCTATGTCCGCGTGTCCACAGGTGCGGGTTTAGGACTGTTAAAAGTGTCAATGAATGTTGGAATTACTACCATTACTGGCTCAATTATTTTATTAATTACTAGTTTATTCTATTATCAAGCTTTAGTGAGCCCTAGTGCTTACTATGAGTGACCAATCTTTACTTACTTCCAAGACAAACACAACAACTAGGATGGTCAATTTACCACTAAGTAAGAGAGACTACACCTAATTTGATAGCGATACAAACAACAATGTAGGCTCTTACTGGGAATCGACCCAGATACCAATTAATCTCTATGATGTTTTCTCCGCTATGCTTTTGTGTTGGTACCACTAGTGATCAATGCTTGAATTTGTATCCTTTCATAAGCAGGTTATATTGGTAGTAACAAAAAAACCTTCTCGTAGCACAGCCTTCTGGCAGCGGCAGAAATACCTTATGGTGACAACATATATATTTTATCTTAGCAAAAGATATACCGTCTGGTAGAGAGAGGTATTTTTATTTTTTCTGGCAAGACAAACATATTTTCTGGTAGCAATATGTATGTATACGTTCTAATATATGAAAATACGCTTACCTTCAATTAAAAACCTAAATACATTTTGGCGACGGCATTATTGCTGGTGAACTTATTAATTCAATTTGAACCTTTTCGAGGGTATTCCTCCCATATTCCCACGACGGCGTTATACAACCACATTAAACAACATTTCACACAAAGTCTCCATTACTCCTAATATAAGTGTCTTGCTCCAATCACCGGAGTTATCAATAAGACAGCTGTGGAGGGAGACCAGTAGTCGCGCGGGAAACAATAATGGAACCATGTGTGAGTGTGTGGCACTCCCCCTCCCACATCGCACGTGCGGCACACACGCACACATTATCAGTTCGCTGGATTGTCGCGGGGGATGGGCACGTAACCCACGCGGGATAATGTGGGGAGGAGGGGGGTTAAGCGCGCCTAATGGCCCGGTGTAGCCAGTCTTTCTCACGGAGCTGTTCACACATTTTGATACTCCCCCGTGTCCCCTTGCACTCTCTGCGCGTCTGTCCGTCGATAGTGGCCTCCCCCCATCACCACACGTCCTCACGCTCGCCTGATCTGGTTTGCCGCGGTGAAGAGGTCGGGGTTCGAATCTCAACCCTATGTACTGAGAAGGATTATTCATTAATGGTTTCCCACTAGCGTGAATACGTTTGGATAGCCCGGAGGGGTAGCAAAATTCAGTGTGAAAAAAACTATCAAAGCCAATTGGGCGTGACGTAATTTCCAGGGGTGCGAAGTCACCAAGCCTTCTACTCCCGACTCCAATTACAACGCCTACTCAGACTCCTTCATAAACAGCTAATGTATATCATTAGATCTAACAAATTCACTACAGTTAAATGCTCCAAAACATATGACTGTATGGGAAGTTTCTTTGACATTGTGAAAAATCATTTGAATAAATTTGTCAACCCAAATTACAAATATTAGTCCTAAAAAATAAAAAAAGTATAAAATTAAATAGTTACCACATAAGAGTTATAAATTTATAATAGTACAAGTTTTTTTTATTATGATGCCGGATTCGAAGTTGGTACATTTTTACCGGATTCAACTCTGACTTCACCCGAAGTCTCTTCATGTTCCGGCTTCACAGTCCTGGTAATTTCCTCAAATGTATCTCCTAGTTCCTGGAAAATAACTATATAACAAACTAGCTACCCCTCACACCCGCTTCAGTGGTTGCGTGGTCTAACACAACGCTCTTGCAGTAGACTGGACTGCCGATGACTGGGAGATCAAGGTTTTGATTAAATAATTGATTTGGATAAGGATTCATATCATGATACGGATATAATCACTTTTTGTTCGCATCCGTGTTTTAGTTGACTAATTTCAACAAACAACGTTTATTGTAACATAACTGTAATAATTACATATATTGTCCCGCGGACTTTTTTGTTCACATTAGTGAGAACGTTCAATATTTATAGTATTTTTTTTATATGTAATACCAATAGTTTTTGAAGCGCACGCGGAAAAAGCATATTTTTAGGCAATTTTTTTTATACCTTGTGTAAAACTATCGACATTTTTATGAGGAATAAATTAAATTTTCAAAATAAAATCTAGCTTATGTTACTCGCTGATAATGTAGCTTTATATTGGTGAAATATTTTTTTTAAATCGGTCCAGTAGCTTTTGAGTTTATCCATTACAAACAAAAGAACAACAAATCAAATCTTTCCTCTTTATAATATTAGTGTAGACAGGTAAACTAAAAAATGGGAGGGCTCGATGCAACGGGCTACAAATACCAAACCAAGCGTAAACATGGCCGACTTTGGTACCAAAACACTTATCGAACCCAGCCGGCAACTAATGAAATAATTTAGTTTGTCATGTATGTGTATATAGATTCCTGGCGCTAAGGCGGAGTGATAAATTTAGAGTTGCTAGGTTAAATATGTTAATTGAGTGTAAATTAAATATTATAGTAAATAAAATAAACTGTAGATTAGTTTAAAAAAAAACAGAAAAAAACCACAACAGTGTATCCCCCGAACAAATATTGAATTCACATAGTAATATAAATAATGCCAGTTGCAGTGGTTTGCAAAGAGTGGGGTTCAATACCCACCTTCTCCATTCTTGTCTCCTTGGATAGATAAATCAAAGTTGCGGAAAGCCTCATCTGGCAGTTAAGGCGCGGCAGAAGGGAGCGCGAGTAATTTCACAGTTTTTATAGCATTACATTATTTGGCCAGAATAGATAAAATATTTCTCCAGTAGCAACATAGAGTTTAGTTTTCTGCATATGCTACTATCAACAGATCTTGAATATCTGTCAAGGGTATCCTGGAATTTTGTCAAAACCTTTTCTCTTTATTTAAAAAGTATTGACAACATTCCAGGACACCCTTTATAGATATTCAAAATCTGTTGATAGCACCAATAACAACTTTTGTGGTGAAGCGTCCGTTTTACTTACAAGTTCGTCCAAATAGCCTAAAGTAGGCAGCCCGCTTAAAGGTGGTGCTGTGTGGGAGGTCTATCCACCAGGGAGTGGTTGAACATCCCGTGAAATGAGAACAAAAGTGACATAAACGACACTTATTTCATAATGTTTGGTAAATGTAATGAACATAGCGAGTGGGAGATCTTATGATCTGATGCTGCCCCCCCACCCTAACCTTTTTAATAGAGTATCAATGCCTACACGCACCGGTGGGAGCGCGGACTAAGGCGACCAGGTTTTCCGGTGACGAGGGAAGTCGGGGTTCAATTCCCGGTGTAATCGTGGCAGTGTTAGGTTAAAATGAGGTGTCAAGGTATGAGATATGAGGTAAATAAATGGTTTAAAGGTGGGGATGTGGGGGAACGCTAGGTATGTCCAGTGTTTTGCAGTTTTTATAGCAAAGCTTTTTTTTTTGTTAAAATAAATAATTCTCCAGATATATATAGCGTTTAATTTTCTTCATATGGTGATATCAAAAGTTGTTAAATATCTGGTATGAGCATAGCGGCATTAGATGACGAACTTTTAAACGAAGAGAAAAAGTTATCATGACATTCCAAGAAAACCTTAACAGATATTCAATAACTGTTGATATTACCATGCGAAGAAAATTAAACTAGGTTTTTACTGGAGAATTATTTTGTTTAGTTAAGCTATAAAAACTGCCCTTAATTTGAGTTACTTACATCCCCACCTTTATACTTTTACTATGTTAAACCGGCTGGACGTAGAGAGTTTTCCCCCTATTTATGGTTTCTCCCTCTCCCTCCATGCAAATGCGTATGCACTTCCTATAATAATTGCTATATTACTCATACTTATAAACATAATGTAATTAGGCTAATATTTCAAAACAGTGGTGCAAACAAATTATATGTATGTATGTATTCAATGTAGCTAAGCTATAATTTCTGTACTTTTTTTAATTGGAAATTTTAATATTTTAAATGGTATAGCTTTGGAATAATGTAATCCTGCGAGCCTGGTCTTAAAATCTACATTAGAACACTCTTCAGGGATCTAGAGCTGTGCTTGATGCTATGTTTAACTCAGTGGGTCTCACCGGGCGGAGAGGGGTATTAAGACAACAGACTAAAACTGTTTGGATTTCTTTTTCTTCAAACTACAATATTTCTGACTTTGCATAAACAGTTTGTTTAGTTTGACACACTGAACTTGCTGAACGGTATTTTTTAAATTCAATTGTAAAGTTCCAAAGTAAACATTATTATTATTATTATTATTATTATTATTAGCACTGCGTCTTACTAACCGTTCGGGTTATACGCACTTACGCTAATGTGTAACGGTAGGGTGATTGTGAGATGAAATGAAGGACCTACAGTTTAACGTGGAATCCGAACCACGGTGGAGGCCTGGCATTCCTCACATTCACAAGATGTCTTGTCAGAGGTGAAGGAAGGGTTTGGTAATCAGATAAATCTTTGCCGGGACCGAGGATTGAACCCCGGCCGCCAGCATAGAAGTCTGACACCTTACCCCTAGACCGCCAGGTCACCAGTAGTAAACATAATCAAAGTAATATGTATTTATGTACTAATATATATAAAAAAAAGTGTTTTTTTTCAATATTATATGTATATTATTCAGAATGCAACTTTTGAGTTAGGCAATCTTTGAGGTGTGAATGACATTCTGGCATGTGGTGAAAAGGGTGCATGTCACTAAAAAGGTTGAGAACCATTGATTTAACTTATTTGCCGTCTTTGAGGGAGATAGGCTGCCTCAATTACGCCCTCCTCTTCCCCACTGGGTGGTCCACCGGTAGGGTTGCCACATGTCCGGCTTCAAGCAAGACAGTCCTTTCTTCTTAACTGCAAAATGGCTTCCTCCTCCTGGTTTTAGTCGGACGCGTAAACTAACTGTCCGGCTTATGGAGTTGATAAAGAATACATCATTTTCATCTCAGTCCAGTCCGACCACAACGGCTCATTGACGTATGTGGATGCACAGTGTAAGTATACTTAACGATAGGTTCTACGGTTTAAGTTTGATCAAATTTGGTTGAGCGGCCAAAGTATACAATAAATTCACATAATGAAGTAAACATTTTATTTTTATTTTTGGAATTTTGTAAACATTTCTATACAAATTATACTGATAAAATATTAAAATTGTTCATTAAATCAATATATTATGCTAACTATGCTTCCAAAATTCACATTTTCCTCGTAATGATAGTAATTAGTCGGGGTGACGGTGACGCTGGTGTCATAATGTCACATACATTTTATTCAAAACTAATCGCAACACACAAACATTAGTTACGAGCCCACCGGAATTCAAATTTAAATCTCTTGAGCAGTGAGGGAGGGGTTTACCCCCCTCTAAAACTTTTATTCTAAAGCACAAAGCATCGACAAAATTGATGAGTTGGCCTTTTTTTTTACAGGCAATGTATAATTTATGTTTTATATTGTTATTTTAAACCAGAACCCCAGGTTATTACTTTAAGTGTAATAGTCTAATAATAAATCGCATGAATGTGAAATTAAAGAACAAGTAGTATCCAGCTCATTCAGTTGTGTCGTGTTCCACCTCCATCAAGGGCTGCTCTTAGCAGATGTGGGTTCCTGGGTAAACTTGGTTTGCTGGGACCCCAGTTACCTTCCTCACCGTCCCCCTCCACCCAAATAGTTAAAAACTTAATTCTTGTTTAATTTAATCACAGTAGTTTGCACCTATATACCAGTTTTCAGCAGTATAAAGTATCAGGAAATGCCCTAAAGGTATATTCATGCAATAATTAATGTTAGAAACCATGTTTTTATACATATTTGGGTCGATTTCTATCCAAACCCTTTGTTAGATTCTCCTGCCCAACGAACTTAATATGTATAAAAGTACAAAGAACAACCGTGGCGAGTTTGATGATTATGTTTTTATTTGTTTTTACAATCTGACGATATTTGCCAGATCACCTATACAGGGAGCCTACAGTACGAGCGCGCTGTTAAAATTTTCCCACCCCAACTTGTATCTAGCTCTGTCCCCTAAGCAAGTACTGGGCCCTGTGCGGTCGCATACCCCCAAGGACGGCCCTGCCTATACCGTCGGCAACAAGCGCAGACACTGGCGCTGTCGAGTACGAGCTACGAACCTTTGATGGAAGTCTGAACAGTCGCGAATTGACGTAATCAAACAGCGAGAAGTAGGTCAGGAAGAATAAAACAACAATGATAACAAGACCACACACAAGATTACCACAGTCGACACATTATCTACTTATGCGCCTCACACATGGGCGATGTTTTCTTACTTTCAGTAGATAAACTTATTATTATAAGAAAACACCGGGTTGTTCGAATATTTCCACTAGAAAACAGGACAGGAATGAGGAAGGTAATGAATGTTCCCGCATTTGAGTCGAGGGTGCATTTAGGAAAATGCACCTTGATACATACACCCGCCCGGGTTTCAATCCCTGAACTTCCTCGTAACCCACAAGACAGACTAGATGAGACTGACGTCTTTGTACGCGTGCTATCAATGCGGGTCACTCGGTACGATAAAGCAGATACTCTTGATGTATTGAAAAAAACTTATATGAACTATATTTGAAAGTTACTAAAACTGCCATATGTTAAGTCATGTGATATTTAACTGTCAACTTTTGATAGATGATGTCAAGTACCTATAGAATACTAATTATATAATTAGTGTTGATCGAAAAAAATATGCTTCTAGTTTCTAAAAGATTCTTCCTACCAAAATCCTAGAGCACAAAACAATACACAGCACACTTAAATTGTGGGTATGTTTATAAAAATATGCCAAAACCTTAAACGCAAGATGCATCACCAAAACAAAAGGGTTTATGAAAGACCAAAACAACAGATTAAATAAAACTAATTTATCAAATGTATATTTTACCAAATTAATCTATTTCATCAGTTTAAAAGGCTGCATCTGCCATTTTTGAAACATTTTGAGCAGTGGCGGCTCGTCCTAAAGGGCACAAGGGAACGTGCCCTCCCACCTAAACACCAAGTTATTCATACAAACAATTATAAGC
>CABEEJ010003700.1:0-21304 GCA_901482245.1 Timema douglasi
TTCTAAGGTACAGCAAGGTACACGAGCCCTTTATGAGGTACAGCAGGGTACACGATTGCTTTATAAGGTACAGCAAGGTACACGAGCCCTTTATAAGGTACAGCAGGGTACACGAGCCCTTTATAAGGTACAGAAGGGTACACGAGCCCTTTATAAGGTACAGCAGGGTACATGAGCCCTTTATAAGGTACAGCAGGGTACACGAGCCCTTTATAAGGTACAGAAGGGTACACGAGCCCTTTATGAGGTACAGCAGGGTACACGAGCCCTTTATAAGGTACAGCAGTGTACATGAGCCCTTTATAAGGTAACCGTAACTTTTGCGTTTTGCTTACTAGATGATTATAAATTGCAATTAATTAACTTAGAATCCATTTTTCTCTTAATAAGAATAGAATAATAGTTTTGTGATTTATTGCATAATTTATACAATAAAGTAGCTACTAATAAAACCTATTTCAAACCTAACCTGCACTTCCATTTAATTTAGCTTGGTTTCGTCCCAGCACCTCCCCTTGTATCCGTATCGGCGACCTGGCGGTCTAGGGCGTAAGGTGTCAAGACTTCTGTGCTGGAGGGTCCGAGGTTCAATCCTCGGTCCCGGCACAGATTTATCTGATTACCAAACCCTTCCTTCCCCTCTGACAAGACATCTTGTGAATGTGGAGGAATGTCCGGCCTCCACCGTGGTTCGGATTCCATGTTAAAACTGTAGGGTCCTCCATTTCATCTCACAATCACCCTACCATTACACATTAGTGTAAGTGCGTATAACCCGAATGGGTAGTAAGACTCAGTGCTAATAATAATAATGTATCCGTATTATCTGATAAACTCTCGCTCTCTTTTAAGCTGTATAGTCTGGACTCAACTGCAATTTTAAAATATCCCTGTCCGAGTGTCATCCTCGGTTGAATTAACTGAAGTTTTATTTTGTGAAAACCATGCATTTTTTTTTACCCCTCCTTCAGTTTATCGTGACCAGCCCGCCTCCTCCGCGTCCCCTCCCACCCGGGACAAGATCCAGACTGAGGAGAAGATCCGGACCAGGAGGGTGCTCAACAGAGAGAAGAGAGGGGTGAAGTCTGCCCGCAGCTACTCGGAGGACTTCACAGGCATGCTGCCCACCTGGAGGGACGGCAAGGTGTCCCAGGACACGGCAGGTATGTCATCTCTAACTTACGTTTTATATTGTGGCACGTGTTTTCTGCCTGTCTGGGATGTCTTCTAATACAGGGTTTTGGTACCGCACTTGGAAAATCGGGAGAATTTTTGTCGTCTGGAAAAATCCGAGAAAACCCAGGGAATTTAGCAATATCTAGTAGAAAGGGATCCGACACCTTGACTCAGTAGGTAGCGTGTCTGTCTACTGAGCTAAAGGGTCCCGGTTTTGATTCCCGGAATGGCCAAAAAATTTATCATTGGTGAAATGTGGGTTTAGACGTTCATAGTGATGGATTAATGGCCAGGGGACTGTATGTTGTGCCTATCCTAGTCTTATACAACAAGCCTAGCAAAGCAGGTATTGGGAAATATATATCTTGAATAAAAAAACTTACCACTGGCTGGAAACAGTGATGGCTGTAAAATAAAGCACACGGGTGTGTAGCCTGAACAGGTAAAGAGACTTGGTGCTTTAAAACAAAAAAATTGCTCTGTCTTTAATAATAATATTTACCACCCGTTCGGGTTATATGCTCTAAGCACTGATTACACTAATGGATTAGGAATTGGGAAGGTTGAATAAGAGGGAGTGAACCAGTATTTGCGTGGAGGGAGAGTGGAAAACCATTTAGGGAAAACCTATCCCCAGTTCGCCCGACCGAGATTCGAACCTTGATCTCCCCGTCCTCAGCAGTCGAGCTCAACACGAGACAAGTGCGTTAGCCAACTACGCCACCGAGGCGGGTCTCTGTCTTTAAGCTTGCCTCGTTTCCACATCACTTCACAACTAAAAAGTGACTTTTGCGCGTTTTTACTAATTAATCACTTAGTGCCAACAGCACTGTACTGCTAAATACATTGACCTTGCCACTGAAACTCTCTGTAAACACATTAATAAACACTGGCACGATACCTGGAATGTTAAAACTACACTTAAGATGCGGATGCAGCGGATGGGAGCTAAAGTCCATCAGTTTTTATATCAAAATATTTTTTCCGTCTAAACGAATCAAATAATTCTTCAGTATAAATATCAGTATGAGTTTAATCTTCTTCACACGGTGATATCAACAGTTGTTGAATATCTGTCGAAGGTGTCCTGGAATTTAATGACTAACTTTTTTCTCTTCATTTAAAAAGTTTGTCATCTAATGCAGCAATGCTCATCGATATTTTATCAAACCCTCGAATCGTCAATAGGCTTAAGGTTCTAAGGTTCCAAGGTTCCATCTCTAATATTAATAATATGACTTCACACATGTGACCTGGTGGTCTAGGGGTAAGGTGTCGAGACTTCTGTGCTGGAGGTCCGGGGTTCAATCCTCTGTCCTGGCACGGATTTATCTGATTACCAAACCCTTCCTTCACCTCTGACAAGACATCTTGTGAATGTGAGGAATGCCAGGTTCTCCACCGTGGTTCGAGATCCCACGTTAAACTGTAGATCCTCCATTTCATCTCACAATCACCCTACCATTACGCGTTAGAGTAAGTGCGTATAACCTGAACGGGTAGTAAGACGCGGTGCTAATAATAATAATAATAATAATAAGACTTCACACTGTCCAATACATTATTTGTTGCTTATTATCCAATAAATCAATTTTAGTATTCACTATGGATTCATGTAGGATGCTTATTTGAGAGAAAAAAAATAGCGCAATATTTTCAAGTACATACTGTAATGTATAATTGTTTTCTTCAGACCAACACGATGCCGCCCGAAGGATCCTCTTCGACGACTACGAGAACGAGAGCAAGCGTGACGAGAAACTCAAGGACATCGCAGATTCGCTGACGAGACCCCGGTATCGCCGAAGTCCCGCTCCCGCCTACCACCCGAGCGGTCCGGAGAGGGTGAAGCCCACCAGGGACGGGGAGTGCAGCGAGGAGGAGCAGAAGAAAAGTTTCGGAAGATCCGGCGGCCCGGTCACTCGCGCCATGGACCACACGGATAGCAGCGGGGATAAATTGGTAAGTATCGTCTCGCGAAAAAAAAAAAAAAAGTTTAAGCAAAGATGGCACATTTAGTTGCTGATTTGGGTTCTGTAGTTTCATTACTAATCCGAAACCTTAAATGTCGGTAGCTTGTCTGTCTACTGAGTTGAAGGTCCCGGATTCGATTTCTGGTATTGCGGAAAAATGTATCGTTGGTAAAATAAGTCTACCCTTTCAAAATGATGAGTTAACGGCCTGAGGACTGGTTGTTGTGCCTGTCCTAGTCTTAAGTTAGATTATAAGGCACATCAAGCTAATACAGGCCTAGCAATCCGGTAGCGGAAAATATATGGCCTGAATAAAAAACTGGTCCAGAACACAGACTGTAAACAGTAATGGATGTGAACTAAAGTTTCTTTACCAGCTAGTTTTGACTCCAAACAATCGAGTTCAAGCGAAGAGTATGAATGATGAGAATTTAAACAAACTCTTTAAAACTCCTTCACTGAAAGAAAACTGATAACGTAGGTAGCGTGTCTGTTTAGCTAAGGAAGGGCGCCCTGAGTTCAATTTCTGGCATGACCGAAATGTTTATATTTGGTGAAATGTTGGTTTCTCCTTTCAAGGTAATGGATTAACGGCTTGGGCTCTTCCCTTGATTCTTATTAATATCGAAAGAATATATCATAATATCGCTAAATTTTGATACCTCAATTTTTTTTATCTCGCATCCCACTATACTATATTTGACAGAAGGTACAAGAAAGATGGATAGAAATATCCAAAAGGGAAGAAACAATACGGCTTTTACGGTGAAAAGAAGAACTAAAGTTCACACTTGAACTGATGCCATTGGACAAAGAGGTAATGGCTGATTCTTGAAGAAAATAGATTGTTACCACCCGATACCCGCCTCGGTGGCGTAGTTGGCTAAGGCGCTTGTCGTGTTGAGCTCTACTGCTGAGGACGGGGAGATCGAGGTTCGAATCTCGGTCGGGTGAACTACTGGGGGTGGTTTTTACTAAATATTTATCCACTTTTCCTCCACGCAAATGCGGGTTCACTTCCTTTAATTCAACCTTCCCAATTCCTAATCCATTAGAGTAATTAGTACTTAAAGCGTATAACCCGAACGGGTAGTAAGACGCGGTGCTAAATAAATATTACCACCCGGTCACTCGACCTAAGTTTCTTTCTATTGGAACACATCAAGAGGGAGTTTGAAACGCGCAGCTAAACTACCTAAATAAGGGAACCGAAAACACTTAAAAGGGAGATAAGGGAAATTTGTAACGAATTATTGGATACTTAGATAGGAACATGTAAAAGAAATAATGATAAGTTCTAACACTCAATTTATAACAGTGTAGGATCTAAAATAATTTTTCTAACATTTTCCTCGGTTTGTATTTTCGTTCTCATACAATTTTTTTTTCTTTTTCTTTTTTGTTCCTTAAGGTCCGAGGAGATCCGGACGGATGCGGGCTGGACATCTCCAGTCTCCGTTACTCCCCCAACTCAGAGTTGAGGGTGGACCTACCTTCTGAGGACTTACTCAACATCAAGAAGGGGTGGCTGATGAAACAAGGGCTCAACAAGGTGATTTGTTCTTGTGTACCGTTGTTGTGTACCTATAGTCCATTTTTCATAAGAAGGCCTTTTAAAAAATATCCAAGCTATTTATTTTTTTTGCTTTTGACATTTACAAAAAAATATTCTGTATTATTATTGTTGTTTTATAGGTATTGATAATGTCAATCAAAAGTGACAGCTGAATATCACATGACTTGACGTTTGAATAATTGAAAGTAGATCTAGTAACTTTTCTAGCTCTGCCAACTATAATCATACTACGGCATATTGTGGGCTCTTTTAGGAGTGGAACAAGCACTGGTTTGTCCTGCGGGGCACGGCGCTCATGTACTACAGGGACCCCACCGCGGAGGACAAGGGCATTATGGACGGTGTGATAGATCTGAGTGGTGTGAGTGGCGTCACCGAGGTGCAGGTGGCGCGCAACTACGGCTTCCAGGCGGTTGTAAGTACATGCCACTCTACGCTAAATGTTTGGATATACAGGGAAATATTACCGACCTCGTTATTGAAGGGCGCTTCTGGGTTGGGGGTCCGGGGTTCAATCCTCGGTCCCGGCACAGATTTATCTGATTACCAAACCCTTCCTTTTACCTCTGACAAGACATCTTGTGAATGTGGGGAATGCCAGACCTCCACCGTGGTTCGGATCCCACGTTAAACTGTAGGTCCTCCATTTCATCTCACAATCACCCTACCATTACACATTAGCGTAAGTGTGTATAACCCGAATGGGTAGTAAAACGCGGTGATAATAATAATAATTAATAATAATAATAGGAACCTTATTTTGTGGATGTTGGATTTTGGTACGTATTTTGGGTGGGTTTTTTTTTCGGGTAAAAATTCTGTAAAAAAAGTCTAATCAAACTCAAGTGGCGATATCAGGGTTTGAAGCTTGGTCGAGTATAATTAAGAAGTGTGTTTTTTCCCCCTTTAATGGTTTTCTTGAGAAGTAATACATATGCAACTATTCCTTTGCTTCTCTAGAGATATTTTTAGAACTTGATCTAAATTTTTAATTCATTCTACAATAAAAACAAAACAGCCATAACAAATCCGCCAAGTTTTAACACAGCCTAAATCAAGTATATTAAATGCTGTCAGTAAAAAGAGTCAAAAAGAAAATAGTTTATCGACAAAAACAATGAAAGTCCAACACCTTAGCTCGGTTGGTAGCGTGTCTGTTTTTTGAGCTAAAGGGTCTCGGGTTTGATTCTTGGCATGACTGAAACCTTAATTATCATTGGTGAAATGTGGTTTTACCCTTTCACGGTGATGAATTAACAGCCGACGGACTGGATGTTGTGCCTGTCCTAGTCTTAAGTTAGATTATAAAGCATATTAAGCTAAGACAGGCCTAGCAAAGCCGTTAGTGGGAAATTATGAATAAAAAACTGACCACGGTCTGGAAATGGTAGTGAAATAAACGAATACTGTGAAAAGCTATCAAATTTTATTAATTTTACCATTTATTTCTTCGCCAGATTTTACTATTTTTTCGGCTTTTACGCTTATATACAAGTCACACTAATTATTTTAGGCTTCAGTAAGGTTATGTTTAAAGGAAGTGTACCCTCATTTGCATGGAGGGAGGGCGTAAAACCCGATTTTGGGAAAACCACCCTCTGTACACCTTAACAAGTTTTGATTCTTGATCTCCCCATCATTGGCAGTCTAGTCTACTGCGACAGTAGCGCGTTAGACCATGCGCCTACTGAAACCGGTAAAATTCTAACTAAGAGTTTGAAAAAAAAAGTTTGAGCTGATATCTCGTATCTATAGTAATATTTCTAAGAATACTAAGCTCCTATCCCTAAAAATACTATCATTACAACTTGGCCGATAATCCTTAGAAACCATCAATGTCTTTGAACCATATTTCGGCCGACGTAAATATTTAGTAATGTGTTTGTTAATGTAACAGACCTGGGACGAGCGAAGGTACGTGCTGTCAGCGGTGACCGCCGGTATCCGGGGCAACTGGGTGTCGTCTCTGCGCCGTGCCGCCGGTCTGCAGGTCGCCCCCGCCGGTGATGTCCCCCTCAGTATCGGCGAGAAACTCGAGAGGGAACTGGAGAAGTGTCAGCTCTCAGTCGCTGTACCGTGAGTGTTTGTCTATTTCCGTTACGGTAGCGTTGCTTCTTGATCAGAGTTTTTAGCTTATAAAGTTGGTGCACGAGACTGAAACCTATGGTTGGTAAAAAGTACCTGGGATCATCTCTTAAATCGTCTTAAAGTCAAAATTGAGTGATGAAAGCCCATTCAGGGAAAGAGGGGGAAAATGTGGTAAGAATCCAATGGCCCAAGGTGACATCATCTTCATTTATTTTATCTTTTATAGAAGAAAAAGTAACATAATCATTGAAACCAGTTTTTATATCTTAGTATTATTGCCCTTTATCAAAAAAGAAAGTGAAATAGAAAGAAAAAAATACTGTGATTAACAGTAACACACTCTATTTTGAATTAAAGTTAAAATTTCGCCATGCTTGTATTAAATATTCAATAGTGCTCTGTGAGTACTCCGATTTCGCGTTTCGAGCCAAGCTTGTTATTAAAGCTCAGATCACTTTTTAAAATGGAATGGTAAGTGTAGGAATAGGAAATCGAAATAAACTTTCTACTGAAGCAATATTTGGTTTACTTTGGACATAAAAAAAAAAATATACACACACACACTGGCTTTAACTTGTACTCTCTTTTATCACACCATAAGAATTTGGGTGATTCAAAGAACATGTCCCTATTAATTAAATCACTATACACACATGTGTGTGTTGTCCCGACAATGCTGATGGCTTGTCGTGAATGTCGACTATGCTGAGATGGCTTGTTGTGAAAGGTGACAATGCTGATGGCTTGTCGTGAATGTTGACTATGCTGAGATGGCTTGTTGTGAAGGGTGACAATGCTGATGGCTTGTCGTGAATGTCGACGGGCGGTGATGGCTTGTCGTGAATGTCGACGGGCGGTGATGGCTTGTCGTGAATGTCGACGGGCGGTGATGGCTTGTCGTGAATGTCGACAACGACGCTGAGGTCCTGTTCTCTTGTCCCCAGATCTGTGTGTTCCGAGAGAGAGGCCTGCATCATTCCTAGCACTCCGACCACCCCCCGCTCCATCTTCTTCTCGTCCGACGAGGAGTATCGCACCGCCTCGGAGGGGGGGCGGCGTGAGAACGAGGACTGGGGGGAGGCCCTCACACCTCTGCCCCCTTCCCCGCCCCTAAACAGGACGCCAATATCCAGGGTCAAGGAGAAGGCCAGGTAAATGGAAAAACCTGCTATCACCCTTATTCTTCTTCTTTCTTTTAATTATTTCCGGTGGTCACATAGTCTAAGCGCATCACTCTTGTGTTAGACTGGATTGCCACTTTCACAGAGCTTCAAATCTTGGTCAGGTGCTCTAAAATTATTTTTTCCTTGATGTTTTCCAAATTTCCCTCCACTCGAATGAATGTGACTACATTTCTTATATTATTTGGTCTTTTTTTTTTTATCACAGTCTCTTACTACCTGTTCAGGTTAAAATATCTACTTTAACGGGGTAGGGATGAGGAAGGAAACATTTTTAGAGGTAATCTACCTGTATTTGTCTGGAAGGAGATTGGGGAACCCTTTAGGAAAAAACACCCTCAGTAGACCCGACTTAGGTTTGAAACTTGTTCACCTTGTCATCAGCAAAAACCACAATTTTGCTAAAGCCTTAGTTTAAAGATTGTGTCTTTATATTGGACATTTTTAACTTCATTAAGTGAATTATAAGATCTGTCCATTTTCTTTGCTAAAACCCTAGATCATGTTCCATAAGGTAAATATAAAATATTATATATAAAATATTGATAAAATATATTATTTTTAGATTATCTTTGATGGATGGTCAAAGTAACATATTCTCTTTTATAAAAAAACTTTTATAAAATAAACGCGGCAGAATCCTTAAGACACGGCAAGAAAATAAAGCGCTTAGGTTAAGTTCCGTCGCTAGAGTCCAGTTTGGACATGTGATTCAGGTCTCGTTCCACCTCAAGGTCACGGGTGTACAAGAGGTCTCGATCGTCACCTCCATCTTCTCGCCGCTCCACCCTGGACTCGGTGCGAACAGATGACCTGTTGCTGGCTTGTTGCGGTGAGCTGCCAGAGTCTGACGCCGAGGAGAGTATCGGGGTGAGTTGGCACAACTCGCTTGCACTTTATTTAGGGTTATTCAAACATTAAAATATTATCATTATTAGCACTGCGTCTTACTACCCGTTCGGGTTATACGCACTTACGCTAATGTGTAATGGTAGGGTGATTGTGAGATGAAATGGAGGACCTACAGTTTAACGTGGAATCCGAACCACGGTGGAGGCCTGGCATTCCCCACATTCACAAGATGTCCTGTCAGAGGTGAAGGACGGGTTTGGTAATCAGATATATCTGTGCCGGGACCGAGGATTGAACCCTGGACCCCCGGCACAGAAGTCTGACACCTTACCCCCTAGACCGCCAGGTCACCCATTAAATTATCACAGCATAATTTTAACGAGAGTGAAGTCATATGCTATAAATATATTATATCTTGAAAAAGATACAGGAAAGGTGGATTAAAACATATAAAAGGAATGAACACAATATGGCTCTTAAAATTAAAAGAACACGATTCACATTTTACACTGCTGCGACTGGACCAAAAGGTAATGGCTGCCTCAGTAGGAAAATTGATCATTACAGCCCCAATACCCCAACCTAGGTTTCATTCTATCGGAATTCACGAGGAGGAAGTGAGAAAATCGCAACACAACTTAATAAAAAAGGAAACCACAAAAGGAAAAAAAGGAACATTGTAAAAAAAGGACATTTTTTCTCCCTTTTCTATCTTTTTCGTTGGTGAGAAAATAGTGGCATCTCTGCCTTAAAGCGATTCATAAAATAAAAGTACACAAATGTTTGAAGACGTTTCGACTTGAACCCGAGGATTGTTTTTTTTACCGTTGTTGTCTAGATGGAGTCTGTGAAGAGCTCCCTGTACGACACCATGGACTCCCAAGGTTCCGAGGTGGACGAGCTCAAGAGGCAACTGGGCATAGCCCTCTGTGAGGTCGGCAGTGCAGAGAAAGAACTGCTTCAGCTGAGGCAGAACAACGCCGAGGTCGCGACACTTGAGAAACAGGTACGATACCAAGATACAAAAAACAACAAATAAACATCATCATCATTACACTCACTTTGGTGGCCACATGGTCTAAGGCACCACTCTTGCAATAGACTAGACTGCTGATGATACGGAGATCATATTTCGATCCTGGGCAGGTGTATTGAGTGCTTTTTCTAAGTGCTTTCCCACTTTATCCTCACACAGATGCAGGTACACTTTCTCTAAATTCAACCTTCCAATCCCAAACCCATTAGTGTAATTAGTACCTGATTGTATAACCTAAGGTTATCATCATCATCTTATTTCTTTTTTTAGGTCTCGCTCGTCCTGATTTGTTTAAACCATTTTGTGATTTTTTTTTCTTCTCACATACCCGCCTCGGGGGCGTAGTTGGCTAACGCGCTAGTCGTGTTGAGCTCGACCGCCCAGGACGGGGAGATCGAGGTTTGAATCTCGGTCATGTGAACTGGGGATGGTTTTTCCTAAATGGTTTTCCACTCTCCCTCCACGCAAATGTGGGTTCACTTCTTCTAATTAGACCTTCCCAATTCCTAATCCGTTAGCGTAATTAGTACTTAGAGCGTATAACCCGAACGGGTAGTAAGATGCTGTGCTAAATAATAATAATAATAATAATAATAATTTGTCTCACATCCACAGGTGAAAGAACTACTTTCAACGCTGGAGAGAACCGAAGAACAACTCAAGCAAAAAACCAAAGATGCAAATGAGTCGGAGGCGTTGAGGAAAAGGTAGGCATTTCCTCGACTGAAGTCACCAACAAACACACATCTGTATAGTGGCCTTGATTTTTATATTTCCGACCACTACTATTGATTGAAAGTCACACAAGTTTGACATTCTAAAATTATGTCTTATTTAATTAATTATAAATATAAACTTCATCTTGAAAGTTATTTAAAGCTCCCGATGATATTTTCTTATTGATTATTGTATAATTTCTCTTCATATTACCATATTTAGAAATAACTCAAAAAAAAAAGGGAAAAGGTTTACCGTACAGATATATATTTGTAAGAAGGTACAGGAAAGGTGGACAGAAACATAAAAGCAACTAACAAAGTATGGCTTTTAAAATGAAAGTAGAACACAGTTCACACTTTACATTGCTGCCACTAGACAAAAAGGTAATGGCTGACTCTTGAAGAAAATCGATTGCCAACACCCGATCCCTTGACCTATGTTTCATTCCATCGAAACTAAAATCGGGAGGGAGTGTGAAACGAGCAACGCAATTTCCAAAAAAAAATAAATTAACAAACGGAAGTGAGGGAAAGGAAGTGGGTAATAAATGATGGGACACTTGAGTAGGAATATTTATAAAACAAAAGTTTTCTTTTTCTTTCGGTTTTAACAAAATATATCGCCTAACTTATATATGGCATTCTAAATTGAGATGGTTGAGGGGTAGCGCCCTTTTTACTTTGTTTATATACCCACAACATTTTCCCTCTTCTTTTATCTTCCTCCATTTTGTTTTTTATTTGTATTTTCTGTATATTTTCCTTCTTTATCTTGGTTCTTACAGTTTTTCTCTAATTTTATTCAAGAATACCACCCACATTTTTAAAGCTACCATACTTAAAACATTCATGGATCAAACTAATATCATTCCGTTCATATTAGTAGTATTGAAATTGTTAATATCAGAGTATCGCTGGTTTTACACGACTTATTGTCTTTGTTTAGGTATAGTGAGTTAAGGAGGGAACACGAAGATATCTTGTCACAGTGGAGGAAACCGGCGGTTGAGGAGGACTGGCGGCAGCTCTACCAGCAGCTACAAGACAGGTCAGTGGTCCAAGGCGTCTTTATCACGCGGGGGGAGGGGCATAAAACACATGTAAATTATGTCAAAACGTGTCTTGAGCGAAGGTAAAAAAAATTACCCGACTGTTTGATTCTACTTGAATGTAGTTAACGCAAGAACTTGTGAATGAAAACGGGGGAATTTCCTGGTAAATCTTTCAAGCATCGGCGGGATTTTTATTTTCAGTTTAAAATGCGTATCGTCAATCTGTTTGTACCTAATTATTTCATGTAGGAAGAACATTTTTGTAACCCGCTTTGGCGCTAATCTCGCAGTAGATTGGATTGCCAATGACGGGCAGATGGAGGTTCGCAACTCATTTGGGTGTATTGCAAGTTGTTTTTTTCTAAAATGTATTTCCATTCTCCACACGAATGTGGATACATTTCCTCTAAATATAACTTTCCTAATTTCTAAAATCTCTTGTGGCATTCTGCACGTGAATCCTGACTAGTTGTCGCAATAAAAGGTTTAACGACACGATTAAAAATATAAGAAGACGTAACAAAACTAATTCTCAACCCCCACCTACAGGTACCAGACCGACGTCGACACGTGGAAGTCTCGGATGTCCACAGCGGAATCTTCTCTCGAAGACAAGGCGGAACACTGCTCCCTCTTGACCAGGGACCTGTCGTCGAGTCAGGACACCATCAAACATCTGCGCAGCGAGGTGATAACTCTGAGCGAGCGTCTGGCTCAAGGCATCGAGGAGAACGAGTCGCTGTACCGCCGGTTGAGGGAACTGGAAGGGCGGGGGGTGGGGGGTAACCTCTCCTCTTCGCGAGAGAGGGGGAGGAGCGTCGACTCGCTCAGTGACCTCACCAACATCGACCTCGATCTTGATCTCGGAGAAATGGATAAAGAAAGGTGAGTTTTTTTGTAAACTTTTAATATTATGTGTAGAGTCGCATTTTCATCAGAAAAACTTTAACTGACAACTAGAAAAGTTACTACAGTACAATTTGACACCATTGTTTTTGTAGTTTTTCTGTAAAAATATTTTTTTGGTCAAAAGATATAAAATATTTCTCGGTACAAATATGGAGGTTTATCGAGTTTAATTGGTTACTCTCGTCTTCAGGATAATGGAGGAATACGATGACCTCCGAGGGAGGTTCGAGAAAGCTGTCCAGGAGATCAGGGCCATGAAACGGGAGCTCCGCGAGTCTCACGCTCTGTACGACGACCTTGAACTGACCTGCATCACGTTGAGGCAGGACTCGAAGAGCCGGGAGGACGACAGTTCGTCGCAACTCTCGCTGTTGGTGTCCCGGGTGGAAGACCTGACGCTAAAACTGAGCGCCGCAGAGAAACAGGTTAGTCTCTCTAAAGACGCGATTATATCTCTGATCGTGTGAGAGTACTTGAAAAATTGAGTTTGAGCCGAGTTTTAGTAGCTTAAAATTTGGCTCAAAAGATTTTTACAAACGTGAAAAATTTGAGTACTTTGAACTTTTAATCTTTTTCTCAAAAAGTACTAGTCCAAACAATTTTTTTCAATCTTAATATATCACTTCAAAACAAAAAGTCACCTCAAATCACAGTGAATAAAAGTTTTTTTTTTACATCCATTACCGTTTCCAACCTGTGGTCAGTTTTTAATTCAAGCCATATATTTCCCACTACTGGCTTTGCTAGGTCTGTCGTAGCTTTATATATCTTATAAACTAACTTAAGACTAGGACATGCACAACATCCAGTCCCCCTCGGCTGATAATTTATCGCTGTGAAAGGGGAAAACCCAAATTTTCACTGATAAATTTTTCGACCATGCTGGGATTCGAACCCGAGACCCTTAGTTCAGTACAAGCAGACACGCTACAGACTGAGTGAAGTTGTCGAAGAAGTCAGAATGAAAAAAGTCAAATATTTGACCACCTAACAATGTTTTTTTTAACGATAAAAATAAAAAGTATTTTCTCCCCTCATCTTTGCCTCTCCACACCCTCTCTGAAATCAACTATACATTCATTCAAGCGTTAAATAAATAGTCTGGGGCTTAGTCGTTGAGTTTTCCCTATAATCTTTCTGGGATTGGACCATCACAGTAGTAGAGTTTTAAAACAAATACCACTATGCATTTTGAAAAGAAAAAAAATAATTTTATTTTATTTATTATCTCAAATCCCTGAATCTTGAATTTATCTAAGGATTCTAGGATTTGAGAGTCGCTTCCTTGATAAAAATTGATGCTGTATACCGCACAAAGTTTCTCGCTCCTTTGCCTAAAAATGGTGTCATTTACTTAAGAAGTGAAATGTAATAACAAACATTGTTACAGAAACATTGATAAAACCAGTGACATCTTTGTTCACCAAAGATTATAGCATTTAACTCCTAGTTTCCCAAAACTCAATTTAAATATCATATTCGACAATATCTCGGAAACTATTGGTTTTATAAAAATACATTTCAGAACAAAGTTTTTGTATTTTTAATTGTTTTACAACTTTGCAACAGTAAATTATTTCTTATCTCAAGGAGTTTCAGTGATATGATTAAAATTGTAGATACCCGCCTATATAAACTACCCTATAAATCATTTTTTCAGGAAAATTAAACACTTTTTGTTTGTATCATTAAAGAGTGCCTAAATAAACATCTTTGTCAAAATTGTTAAAGCGGACTGTGATAAAATCACTTTTTATATATATATATATATATATATTTATTTTCACCCTTGAGTAAACTACCCTTACTTATAGGGTTGGATAGATAATTCCTAGTATCACTTGGAGGAATCTTAGGAAAAGCTGAAATAAGCAATTTTTAGCCCAATCATTAAAGTGGTTTCAGCTCTAACCTGAGATATTTACCAAAACTATTTTCTCAATTTAATAAATAGTCTCAAGAGTTTCATGAACCATTAATATCCATCAAAATTTGTAATTTGATTTTCTCCATTAGGGGTCACAAGAAAGTAAGAAATTAAAAGATTTTTAATAAGATTTTGATTATATTAATATATGGTATGTGAAAGTCACACAGACAATAATTCAAGCTATTATTGAAAAGCTGAGATTTTTAGTAGTGTCGGCTGACTTAATAATTTGATTTCTTTTTCAGGTTCGGGGTTTAAAACAAAAGTTGGCAAAACTCGATTCCCGGGATAAGCGTCGTTCTCTATCCCTCAAGGGCAGAGAATCATTCCAGATCTGCAAAGAGCTAGAAGAAAAGTTGGCAGAACTGGAAATGAAAATAAACGTCTTGGAATCCGGTAAACCGCTATCTACCCTCACTCAGAAACCTGCCAAACACGCGAGAAGCGAGTCCCCGCAGAGAAGCAAGAAGGAGAATGCCGGCTCCGAATGTCTAAAATCATCATCGTCTTCGCGCCTCAGGAGAAAATCGCTGGACAGCGCCACCAGCTCTGAACCGATGAAAGTCCTTATCAGAGTCAGTTCGCTCGAATCTAAAGTAGCCAAAGCTGCTGAGAAATTGTCGAAACGCGGAAATGAGGCACCGCTCGGTTTAGACTGTCCCTCGGGCAGTCTTACCTGCAACAAAGAGCTTCAACGGGTTGAAGTGAACGTAGAGAATGTACCTGAGCCTATGGAAGTGGATGAAAGGCATTCGGAGACCACGCTGCGTCTCCAAAATCTCGAAACGTCTGTTTCAAAGTCTAGGGACAAAGTAAAAGACTGTTTGCACCTTTTATCGTCCTTAAAAACATCTTCACCGGGCAGAAGTCAATCTAATTTCCAGTCGGACACCGTATCCTCCTTGGAAAAACAGTTGGGAGAAGTGAGGGATATTTTACACCAATGTAACACACAGTATTCTCACACTGATATGAACACCATCGTCGCGTCCACCGAAGCGGAAACTATCCGAAATTCAGTGCATGGCATCGTAGGTAGATTTGAAGAGCTTCTCCGCGATAAATTGGTGGAATTGTTCAAGAAACGGAAGGCATTGCAGGAGTTTGGCCAGTTCAACGACAAAGCTCGTATGCATTTATTGGCCGAGAAGCTCGCCTACGAGTCTGTCCTTATTTTTCGAATAGCGCAAGCTGTGGCGTGTAGCGCGGGAGATACTCGGGACTTTAAAGACTGCGTGATGAAATCTGAGCTCGTCGAGTGCAGTAGGCTAATATCAATCCTTAAGTCGAAAGTGATCGAAGGGTCGACCGTTACCAGTGGCACGTCGGTGGCCTACCTGACTAAAGTACTATCGCAGAGGTTGCTTTTACAAGGACAGCTGGCACTAGCGAGGTGCAGCTGTGAATCGAACCATCTTTTCGAATCGACACTAAAGCACGTACAACCATCAAATGTGAGTGAATCTGGCGTTTTAGAGACGCTTCTAGATCAGCAAAAAGAATGTGAAATGTTTGTCGACAAGTACAGGATGGAGAAACTTAATCATCTCGCGAAAATTCTGGCTGTCGAAACGCTGAGTTACACGAGCGAGTGCGATCATTCAAACGAGGCACAGAACGTCGCCAGGAAGTCCAATCGGGCCAACAACGCGTCTCAGTCGCAAAGCTCGCTGCTGGAAGACCGGAGGATCCGGGAGGCGTGGGCGATGGCGCAGGAGGCCGTAAACCGCGAGCTCATCCAGGCCGAGATCTCGCACGTCACCATGCGCTGCGGGCAAGCCTACGAGGCGGACCTCGCCTCGGAGCAGGAGACTAGGTTCGCTTTCCTCGCCGCTCAGCGATCCATGCTGGAGAAATGGTTCGACTCAGTCGAAGAGATATTGAGGCGAGAGATGGAGGCGGGTATAGAAGAACTCACCGCAAAGTACGAAGAACATCTTGTCACTCTAAAGAAGGAAAATTCCGCAATACCAGTTAGCTACAGAGAAGAGGAGGAGATGGAGTCGAGAAGACTGCTACTCGAGTTTGCAGACGTTATTGCACTCAAAGCTTTGATCGATGCGCGTGTATCTGTAATATGTAAAGAAACACAGTCTTATAACTTGAAGCCCGTAAACGACAAACCCAAAGAAACTTCTAAATCGTGCGCCAGACAGATAATAGAGACTAACATAGAGATATCTAGGTTTACAGACTTTGAAAAAAATGCAGCAAATATGGCCTCCGAGCTTGAAGCAGATTTTGAATATCTTTTCCAACAATATTCAGAAAAATGCCGCGCCGATATTTCCTGTCGTTTGGGCCCGGGCGATTCGGACACCGGTAGGGAGGAGTTGGCGGAGACGATAAAAGGCCTCGATCTCGTCAGAGACGATCTCGAAGCGTTGCACGACTGCGTGACTTCAGATAGGACCCCGGATTGCTGTATTCTGTGTCGTGACGGGGGCACCGGCATGAAATCAAGGGACCAAGCCGGGGCGGGCGGACAGGCCAGTTGGGGCGATGTGTGTGACAAGTGCGTCTCTATCAGACAGTTGGTGGCAGCACTGACAAATCATGTGCTTCAAGGTCGTGTGTGTAAGCGATGCCAACAGCTTCAAGAAACTATTAGAAGGTAAGTGAATTATTTCATACAGTAAAAAACTAAGGTTTAGATTCTTGTGTAGTCTAGTAATGATTAAAATTTTAAGAAGTTGTTAATTGATTAGGAACTACTCAAAAAGTTAAAGGGATCAGGATTAATCCCATTCATGTTCTAATTCAATCAAGATAAACAAATTTTATTCATGTTAGCGGGTCGTATACTGAAAAAAAAGATTTGTAATCATATTCAAGAAAAAAGGTGAGTTATTTTTATCTATATTTTTATTCAATATATGTTTGTGTAGTGGTAATTAATTCAAAATACCCTCCCTTATATTTTTAAGTGGGGATATATATCTTCTAAGAGGAGAGAGAGGGAAAAAAAGTATTATTTGGAACTAAGTTCGATTCTTGACAGGTTACACCAGGAAATAATTTTCCTCTCCTCACAAATGAGTTTATTTTCTCGCACTTAAGATTCGGACAAAGCCATCTATCTAGTCTTAGCTGGATTGCCGTTGAGTATGGTTGAGACTCAAACCCTGACACAGTGCTTTTTTTTTAAATTGATTGCAGGTTCCACTTAGATTTTTTTTCTCAAACTTCTAGACGAATTACTCAACCTATTTGGTAAAACCCTGGGAATTTTTCCAAATCCGAATCTCGGGAAATATTATGAACATTAGAGGAAATAGAAACATAATACAAAAATACAAATATATTACAATTACCTCATAAAGCGAAAAGAGGTTTTCCTTATAGAGTTATATCATTATATATTCGCATCCAAAAATACAAATAATAACTAAATGTTGACATTTTTGCTCAAATGCATTTATTATAACATACCTACTTTCATTTAAGTGATAAATTAATGATCCAGGGTCTGGTTGTTAAGTTTTGTATATAATTATGTTGGGGCTGAACCAACAACAAGCAGTATTAGAACTTTGAAACCAATACCTATTTAAAAATTTTGAAAATATATTAATTTTTTTTTATCTTTATCTTCTGAAATCCTAAAATCTTGAATATCCTAAGGATTCGAGGGTGATCAAGGATTCCATCGTAAAGATACGTGTGTGTGTACAGGTTGAATGCAGACCACGAGGAAGAGCTCGAGATGTTGCGTCGCAGTCAGGACCAAGAGATGAGCCGCTTACGGGGCGAGCTGGAGACCCAGAGGCACTCGCTGGTGTCGCAGCACCAACAGGAGCAGGCCCAGCTCAAGGACCGAGCGAGGAGACTCGAGCGCAGGCTCGGCACTCTCGACTCTGAGTACTCCCAGCAGGTGGAGAACCTGCGCGCCGCCTACCAGAAGACGCTCTCGGCGGGACTGGAGCGGGACGTGGATGGAGAGGAGAACGTCTGCCAACGCTATCAGGCCGAGATTGAGCAACTTAGAGTTAGCATTTTTATATTTTTTTATTTTGTTACGTACACCTTATAGACATCTGCGAAACGTTTTTTTTTTAAATTTGAATCTAATCTTGAATTGAAGTAAATATTATTCCCGAAATTTAGAATGAATATTGGTGACCTGGCGGTCTAGGGGTAAGGTGTCGGACTTCTGTGCTGGCGGCCGGGGTTCAATCCTCGGTCCCGGCACAGCTTTATCTGATTACCAAACCCTTCCTTCACCTGTGACAAGATATCTTGTGAATGTGTGGAATGCCCAGACCTCCCACCGTGGTTCGGATCCCACGTTAAACTGTAGGTCCTCCATTTCATCTCACAATCACCCTACCATTACACATTAGCGTAAGAGCGTATAACCCGAACGGGTAGTAAGACGCGGTGCTAATAATAATAATAGAATGAATATTGAATCAAATCATATCCTAATTAAATATACTAAAATTAAAATGGTAATAAATAGTTACACACTATAAAAAAACCCACATTAGATCAGTTTTGGAACAGAGTCCTATAAGTTACCTATATTAATAAAATGAGGAGTTTGTCTGTTTGTCCGTTTGTCTGTTGTGAGCATCGTGTGATATATATCGCACTTAGGAGACTCGAATTTTAAATGTATGATTAGATTTATTTTAATTTGAGCAGAATAAATCAAACAAAGAGGTTTTTTTTCCTTGTCTATTCGAAGTAAAGAAAAGCTTTGTCCGTGGTAAACACGAAATTCATTGCGTGGCTGCCTCGGGCGAAGCCATGTGGTAAAAGTTAAATGTTACAGAGCACCATCTGTTGTAGTGATTATAAACTATTTCATTATATTATATATTAAGTTCTCAAAGTTAACACATTTGTTATTTATTATCCAAGGTTTGGGATGATAAGTTATGCAAAAAAATAATAATTTAAGGGCTGTTTTTTGGGGGGTAAGTAAGGGGGCTTGTTCTTAGATCGATATGTTAACCTATTTTTATTTATTTTACCTCACAAGTATATTCATTCTCTATCTAGACTTAACCTAACTATACTTTCCGTTTGGCTTCCTTCACTATCACTTCCTTTACATTAACATATTTGGAAGAAGGTACAGGAAAGGTGGATAGAATCATATAAAAGTGAGACAAACACAGTATGGCCTTTACAATGAAAATAAGAACACAGTTCACACTTTACACTGCTGCCAATGGACAAAGAGGTAATGTTTGCCTCTTAAAGAAAATTGATTGTTACCACCCGATCCCCCAACCTAGGTTTCATTCTATCGGAACTCATCAGGGAGGAGTGTGAAACGCACAACGCAACATCCTAAAACAGAAAACCAAAATATGTTTCTATCCACCTTTCCTGTACCTTCTTCCAAATATAATACAATTACCTCATAAAGTAAAAAGAAGTTTTCCTTATTGAGTTATTCCTTTACATTAAATTACTCTAGGAAGAATGTACGGAATATGTGGATAGCAAACATATAAAATGGAACGAAAACAATTTGGCAGTTATAATAAAAAGAACAACACATTTTACGTTGTTACCGCTGGACAAAGAGGTGATATTTCTTGAAGAAAATCAATCGTTACCAGCCGATCATCGGACCTAGGTTTCTTTCTATAGACACTCATCAGGAGGGATTGTGAAATGTGCAACGCAACTTTAAAAAAAACTGGAGAGAAAAGGAAATTTGAAAAGAATGATAGGACACTTAAATAGGAACATGTAAAAGGAATAACTTAAAAAATGAACATTGTGTGAGGTTCTCAACTTAATGATTTATTCTCAACATGTTTGATGTATATCTATTTTTAAGTTCAACTATCGCCGGTCAACTAATAATTGTAGAGTCAAGCATCTGAAATGAAAGGTATTTCCGGTGAAAACCCCACGTAGGCCCTCAACTGTCGACTCCAATGGGAGGGAGAGCATTGAGTCTGTGAGAAGCAATGTTCAAGCATCGCGTGACCTTTGCTGAAGTGCATCTAGGCAGGATGATTGGTGTTTAACGCCATCATTGGAGTCTTCTAGTTGGCGGATTGTAGCTAGAGAGAGCTCTGGCAGTGAGTTCCAGACAGTTGTTGTAGACAGTTGTCAAACGTAGCCATGATTAGGACATTGATTGGACATTGTTTAGACACTGGTTGGAAAGTTGTGATCCCACCACTACCGGTGTACCGTAAGTTAGGGATCTCAAGCGGTATGTTGACCGGAGATGGGTGAACGACTCGACAGAAGGCGTCCTGAGCTGGAAGACGCTGTATGAGAGGGCAGATTGCTTTGAGAAATAAACCAAGTAGTGTATGTTATTGTGTTTCCTTGAGTTTCTCGTTTAGACCCCTGACTTAACAAAATGAGGGCTCGGCATCATTTTACAATTGGATGCAAAAATCCATTTTCTATGTTTGTTGAATATGTTATTCCTTTTACATGTTCCTACAGTAGCCCTATGGCTTCTTTGGTGTTGACTGACAGCTCACAGCTGACAGCTAAAAGCTTTGAAAAGTTACCAGACCAAATTATGTATTCCTACGCCGAACCAGATGATCTGCAAAAACATGTGTTTAGCAGCTGTCACTTCTAACGGTCAAAATTTAGGTATATACCTAAATATTTAATGTCAGAAGTCAGCTGTGAGCTGTCAGTCAGCAACAAAGAAGTCACAGGGCTACTGTAGCTAATTGTCCTATCATTAATATATATAAATAAAAGGAAAAACTCTTTTAGCTTTGTGAACAAATTTTTCTTCTTTTCATCGTAAAAGCTATATTATGTTTCTTTCCACCTTTGATATTTTTTCGGCATTTTTATAAATATATATATATATA
>CABEEJ010003700.1:29344-60890 GCA_901482245.1 Timema douglasi
CCTTTAATCAAGTTGTTATTAATCATGGTGTAACCCGCCTCGGTGGCGTAGTTGGCTAACGCGCTAGTCGTGTTGGAGCTCGACCACCCGAGGACGGGGAGATCGAGGTTCGAATCTCGGTCGGGTGAACTGGGGGGCGGTTTTACCAAAATGGTTTTCCACTCTCCCTCCACGCAAATGCGGGTTCACTTCATCTAATTCAACCTTCCCAATTCCTAATCCATTAACGTAATTAGTACTTAAAGGGTATAACCCGAACGGGTAAGACACGGTGCTAAATATTATTATTATTATTAATCATGGTGTAGTAGTAATAATAAATTAAATAAGGGTGTCCTCTTGTTTCATGCAATTTATTTGTAGGTATATTTTGCCTGGTAAAAGATTTTTTTTTTGTAATATTTGTTTTTGTCCTGTGAACTTTTGGTTTGCCGAGGCATGTCATGTCCGAACTCCCGCATATTTTTTTTTGATCCCCCTGTACTGCTTGTTGTGTGTGTACTAATAGCATGGGGTACAACTGAGCACACTATGCTCCCAGTTGAGTAGTGAGTACATGTGTACCGAGGGTTGCCGTGGCGACAGGGGCAATCTGTGGGCCCGACTGCGACACTTGGCAGACGACTGGCAGTCGCAGAGCACAGGTACGCTACCACATCAGTCGTTAGTTGGAATACTTTGTGGTTTGGAGGCGACACGACTCCTCCTCTTCTTCTAGAATCCTGTTCTTAAATTTTCTTAAACCAGGATTATTTTTTTTATCCTAGATTCCTAAATGTCTACAATTTTCCACTTTTTTTTTTTCATGTATCAAAATTAACATTAAAAATTAAGTGATTTATTTATATTTCTTCAAGCGAAAACTTTTGTTTTTTTTGTTTTGAGGTACGTTTAGTTATATTTGTAAGACTGCACAGGAAAGGGGAAATATATTCCATTCACGGTAGGAGTTACTCTCTGAAAGGTCTTTTTTCCTACCAATATCCTACTATATAGTAGATTTATGGTAGGGGAAAAAGGCCTTTCAGAAGTCAATTCATACTGTGAATGGAATATAGATACAAATAAAATGCAACAAACACACAACACGGCTTTTACGATGAAAAGAACAACACGGTTCATACTTTACACTGCTACCACTGGAATGAGAGACGATGGCTGCCTCTCGAAGAAAATTATTCGTAACCTGTGTCAGTCATTTGTTATTCATTCCATGCACATATTATTTTTTCTAAGTGTCCTATCATTCTTTACCAATTTCCTCTCTTCCTCCCCTCTTTTAGGAAGTTGTGTTTTGCGATTCACACTCCCTCCCTGACGAGTTCCGATAGGATGAAACCTAGGTCGAGAAATTAGGCATAAACCAGGCAGCAAATAACACTTGGTCCAGTGGGGCAGCACACTGTAAAGTGTGAACTGTGTTCTTATTCTCATCGTAAACGCCGCATTGTGTTTGTTTGTCTTCCGGGTCTCAATTCCACATTCCGTGTCCTGTTCCTTCTTCCGAATATACCGTATGTAATGTAGCGGTAACGACAGGGAACAGGATAAGCCATAGTAAAGCTATCAAGTTGGATGGAACAGAGCTGAGATGGATACAGAACGTAAAATATCTTGGAAGCGTGATTGAGGAGTTCAAGGAGAGTTGATCTGTATGTGTGTAAGAGATCTGCTACGTAGAATAGAAGTGTCCTTGAAGTGTTGTACATGGCGTACTTTGTACCCCTTGTCACATATGCAGCAGAAACCTGGACAGAGACAGTAAGCTAGACTAGGAAAGTGGAGGACATGGGAATGAAGTTTATGAAGAGCTTGTTGGTTGTAACGAGGAGAAACAAGGTTGGGAAAAAGTGGAGCTACAAGGAGTACACGAGATAGTAGAGGAAGCAAGGATTAGTTGGTATGGTCATGTAATGAGGATGAAGAAGGGGAGAGAACCAAAGAGGACGTTGGAAATGAAGTATGTAGGGAAAAAGACCGCAAAGGAGGCCAAGAAAGAGATGGGAGGAGCGGGTAACCGAAAGTGTGTGTGAGGAGAATAATGGAATTGATTAAAGGGGGAAGGATGGAAGAAGCTGAAGGGAATTTTACTAAACTCACCTTGCCGTAGGCCGGTATCATTTGATGATGATGATGATGATGATGATGATGTTTCTGAACACAATATTTTAACACATCTTTGGCATACAAATTCAACCTTGTACATTGGCTTTGTATGTTAAAGCTAATACTTATGTTGCTTTGGGTGATGGTTTATATGATTAATTGCTATTATAAAACTATTCATTGAATACTAAGAAAACTTGCTAAATCTATCAGACTCCTCAACCTTAAAATTATTTATATTAGTTGATAAATTAGCAATTAAGATTTTTTCTTTTCCTATCCTCCATTTACTCGTGAAGTAAACATTATCCCTTTTATTGTTTCCACTTTAATTCATCCACGACCTTAGTTTACTTGGATGACAGCTCAAAAAGTCACTAGAAATAGTCCCTAATGTATCACTACGCCAACAGCTGACATCTGTCACTTTGGATAATTGTAATAAAAACAAATGATAATATATGCATGTGATAGTTAACCAGAGTAATTTAGGCCAATCTTATTTATATTTATTTGAGGTCGGGCACAAAGCTAGGATTATCATTTTATTCTACTTAAAAAAATTAGTATTCACAGCACTTTCATAAAAGGTCTAACAAATATTGCTTCAAAATGGCTACCGACAAATTTAAACCACGTGATTGATCATGACGTAAACGGGTTCTTTACAATGGTGCACCCACGTAGTGGATCAAAATATTTTATTCAGTTAAATATTTTGAAATACGATAAAATAATTAATAACATATAAAAAAAGACAAGTATTTTCTCTTTTCCAAGTAAATACGATGCATGTATTAAAAGGTATTGATGTATGCAATATATTACACATCATAGATAACACTACAAAACACTGAACAAGTACTTTAAATTATGTTAAAAATATTGTTTCTGATTGGGTAGAAAGAAATGATTAAAAGTTTGAAACATTGTAAGAAAACTTAAGTTTATGTTATTTTAAATGTTAAATATTACAAGTAATTAAAAAACTTAACATTTATAACAAAACATTGAAGAAGTGTTGGCAACCCAAAATCTAAACATATGGTTTTTGAACTGTCATCCAAATATAAATAAACCTTTCATGAACAGACTCTATAGTGCATTTTTTTAAATAGTCTCATATTGTAATCTGTCAACATGAGAGTGCTACAATAGCCCCATGGCTTCGTTGGTGCTGACTGACAGCTGACTGCTTTGAAAAGTTACTAGACCAAATTATGTATCCCTACGCCGAACCATATGATCTGCAAAATCATGTGTTTGGCAGCTGTCACTTCTGACAGTCAAAATGTAGGTACACACCTAAATGTTTACTGTCAGAAGTCAGCTGTGAGCTGTCAGTCAGCACCAAAGAAGCCATGGGGCTGCTGTACCTTTCAGTATAAACAAATTGTACTTGTTCTCATGAATTGCTCAATTTTTTTGTAGCATAAAACTAAATTAATTGAAAGTAATCTCATCAGTGTTGAAGTTTTTTTTCTTATTTTTTCCCTAATTACACTCTGTTTTCTTCCACTTAAACTTAATTTCCAATAAATGAACAATTTGTAAAATCAAATTTATCTGATTGTATGCTAGCTAATAAAATATTATATTCTAATTTTGTTTGTAGATTAGGCTTTGGCACATCTAATTGTTTTTATTAAAAGCAAAGTCAAATTTGAAAAAACAAAACTCTAAGCTATCCCAGAGCTGGAAAAACTTTTAAGCGCAATCAGGGTTGACAAAACTTTTGACTCCATTTTCGAAGGTTAGCGCTCTCCTCTTTGTAGACATTTCTGGTAGAATTAGGTGAATCGACCCTCCCCATTGATGTCAATCTGTGTGCCACAAGTGTTTCCTTACGGTGGTACATTTTCTTAAAATTCGCCCTCATTCTCGTGGCTCATTCGATTACATAGTTTCCAATACCACCACCAAAGTATATGAAAACACAGACCGTAGCGTTTCACTCATCTGTTGTTTTTTTTTTCATGTGCGCAGGATCAAAAGTCATTGTGTCCAACAGATTCCAACCCGATGGTGGTGCTAAGGACCAAAGTTGGTCCAAACAGCTCACGGAACCGGCAGCTCTCGGCACTGCAGGTAACAAGGGCGGCGCCCCTCTTCCGTCAACACGTTTTATCGCCCTTGAAATAATGAACAGACTTTGAAACCTACATTCCAATAGGATGAGACCTTTTAGATCATTCATTCGGGCTCTCAAATCCTTAAAAGATATTTAGGATATGAGGAGGTGAGAAAATTCGAGATGTGGTTGAATCTTCTTTAGTGGTACTTGGAGTGTTAAAATCTTTCTCCCAAGCATGGAAATGTTATGGAATTTCTAATTTTTCCTGTCTTTTCCTGGAATTGATTATGATCTGGAAATTACTTTGTTTCCCCCCACCCCCACCCTCTTTTTTTTTTAAAAGTAAGTAAATCAGGAGTAAGTCAATTGATAAAATTTCCAAGATATCTGATAAAATTCATAAGGTGTCTGAATCCCTCTAATTTTTTTATCAACCTATTGAATCTTCCATTAATATGAAACGAGGTTATACTATTGCCATTTTTTATAAATCTTAGTTCTGTTTCATAATTTACATAAAATAAACTATCGTACACAATTTGAACAGCAAGAGTTGGGGTATTTAACGTGCACTTTCTAAACCTGCTGATTATATCTGCACACTATTTATAAATGACTTAAATCTAGAACAGACACAACATCCAACCCCCCCTCCCCGGCCGTTAACTCATTCCTCTGAAAAGGGAAACCCACATTTCACCAATGATTATTTGCAAGTTTATGTTATGTTTTAATTACTTGAATAACTCGTCGAGTTATGGAATACATTAAAAAATAATAAAAGGTGTGGGAAGGTGCAGGCATGATGCCTGCATTAAATATTACTTTATTCACTTGTCTTGGAGGAATTGTAGAAAATCCTTTTAAAGTCCCGGAAAAAATCTAATAATTTTGTGTAGAAACCTTTGGTTGAATATCACTGCCTTAGACCATGCGACCACCGGAGTGGAAATTTCGAGTCCAGAATCTCCTAAGGATTTGAAAGTTCCGTTCGTTAAGACTTTTGATCCAATATTTTTCTTTATTTACTATTTTCCAGAACTGATTCGGTCTCCGAAGCTTAGCTGTACCAGAAACCAGTCGACTTTTTTATCGGTTGCCCCCCTCCACTCCCCCGCCCTCTGCTCCCTGAGCGGGATGGTGGCCAAACGCAAGAAGCTCTTCGAGCACTAGCCGAGGAGGGGAGGGGATGCAGTACCGATGTCGGCCACCTACCGGGAGCCATGTCTCGCGAGGATATTGCTCGCTTTACGAAGCTCGTCATAGTCAAGACTAAAGTCGTCAAGGCGGACTCGTTGGCCGCCAAGCGCTTTAAAGATGTCAAAGATGAGGGTGAATCAAAATGCAATCTTTGATTAGATCTAAGAACGTTATCTTAAAAAGTTTCTGTGGGTTTAAAAATGTCTGCTTTTTTGTGTGGTTTTTTTTTCAAATCTCCAGCAGCTTTGAAACTCTTAAAAGATCCCTAAAAAAGTGTCTTTAAAATTGTAATTGTTTGGTCTATCATATATTTTTAAATTCATATTTTCTCAAAATGTTTTTTTTAATATCCTAGCTACTTTCAATTCAAGTGATGGGTGTCAGAGAATATATGCTGACTTCAAGTTTGTAGATCATATTTTGGGTTTAAATTAGGAGGGATATCACTTAAAGTGAGGATGTATTGGACGCAAGAAAAGACGGCAGTTTTTGCAGTTTTTATATCAAAAATAAATAAATATTGCTGCTGTAGAAAGAAACATGTATTTTCTTCACGCGGTGATATCAACAGTTGTTGAATATATGTCATGAGCCTAGTAGCATTATATGAGAAAACTTTTAAAATGAAGAGATAAAGTTGTCATTAAATTCCAGGATATCCTTGACAGATATTAAGAAACTGTTGATATCACAAAGTGAAGAAAATTACTCTAAATGTTTGTATTATCACAAGCAACTTCTTCAGGATCAGAAGTTTGGACTGCGAAGTTGACTTTCAACAGCTAATTTCATTTACCAGTCAAGATTGCACGGTTTAGATATCAGCACTTGTATTAAATATGTTACTAACCAGTTGTATTGCAATTATAATACATCCCAATAATAATAATAAATATTGTTAAATAACACAATTGGTTAGCTTTTTCTATCCATCTAAAAAGTTATTTGTGTGTTTTTGTGCTCTATCTAGAAAATACCTATACCAGCACTACCCACGGCACATGGGCTCCTACTTAAAACAATAATATTTAATTGATTTAATTTTGAAATAGCTATCTTTTTTTTTTTGTGAACATTTTGAAAGTCGAATTAAACAATCCCCTTCTCGTATTACTCACTTATGAAAGTGTTCTTTATAAAAGGATATAGAAATTAAGTGAAGGGGCAATTATATTTAAAAACAATCATTATTTTTATCTTGGAAAAGATGGTATGCAAGTTTTTAGGAAAATATTTAAAAATAGATGGATCATTTTTATAATACTTATCTCTTAGTCGCCCATCAGTGTAAAAACTAGCCTCTGAAAAAGTTCTAACGCCAAACCTTACTTAATTTATCTATTGGTTTTGCTCATTGTATGTATGTATATATGTATGTATGTAGGTATGTTAATCCAATATTGTAACTAAGTTCATGTTTGTGAAAAGTGTAAAACACAGGATTTCTAAAAATAAAAATAATTTAGTTCTTAAAAAGTTAACTCACTTTGTTAAATGTTATCACATCTAGAATATTATCGAGCGTTGTGGTTTCTTAAATTCCGCTTCCAAAATCATAATCACTCTGTTATGTATAGTCACTTGCACACATGTTTATCTGCGGTGAAAGATCGGAGTGTTCTAATCAACTATTGTTTAACATATTTTTTTTTTATCATATAACGGATTACGGCCGTTCAATATTATTTCATGTTGTAAAAGTATAATTCATTAGTTTACGAGAAATTTACATATTTTATTGTCACTGTTACTAACCAAATAAATATATAAATTGAATAATTTAAAATTTTATTATGTGTACTTGTCTGCGGTGATTTTTGTTTAGACATTTACCAAGTCTGGGCTGGGTTTTTTCCCTCCCTCAAAATTAATTCTCTAATCAGAGTCTGACATGATATTTTCTTTAAGTTTTTTTGTCTGCAAAGAAGAAAGTGTTTTATTTGTGTTAAAAAAGTTTATTTTTTATTGCAAGTTGGTAGACATTTAAATAAATGAATATTATTTTTTGCTAAATAAGTTTTTATTTTTAATCAAAAAGAAATTTGACCAGACACATTTTTATTTAAGTTTTGGCCCTAAAGAAGAGTATTGATTTTCATTTGTTGATAAATTTTATTTTATTTGTCTTGTGTGAGTATCAAATTTAGTGTTTCGCAATAATTTTAAAAGCTCATTGCTATTTTCAAGTCTAAACACAATTTCAACTTATAACTTTTAAATGTCTTAATCTTTTCTTTAATCATGTTGCTATAAAAAATAAAAATAATTAGTCATCAATTTAACATTGAAACCATTTGCAATGGCATCATTTTGTTGTCGATTGGTGTAATCTAAAGTATAAAGATCCAAATAAGTTATTGTAAATACAATATCTTCTTGATATTTTGAATACAGTGTAATCAAATTTAAGAAATTCAAATATATCTACGCTCGATCTCACTGTTTTTAATACTCACACATCTCTTGACCTGAAAAAGTTTTTTTTGTTTGAAGAGTTTTGATAGTGGCAATTTTTTTTTTGTTCTATTCTAATAAATAAAGTAATAAACTTAACCATTTATAACTGTGTTATCGATAAAACTAAGAAAGCATCACATGATTCATTGAGCCAGTATTAATACAGAGGCAAATATATATATTTATATTTAATTTAATTTTGTTATATATGTACGTTTATATTTAGAGACGGATATTTGATTTAGTCACTTTTTATTTTATTTTTGGGGGGGCAGTAGAATTGTACCTCTGACTTACACAAATTGAATGCGTGTTTATAGCTTTCCTATAGTTTTGTGAATTGTCGAATAAAAAGCCCCTGATCATGAGCAAATTTTTTAATTTATTTAAGATCTTAAGCATCTACTTTGAAAGAATTTTTTGATTCTTGTTTAAATGGTTTTCTTAAGGCGAGGTTTGACAATCTTTTTTTTTGGGTCACAATCGACTTACAAAACTTACCAAAAAGTCCCGAGATTACTCATCGTTTTCCCACATTCCTTAAAATAAATAAATTTTCATATTAAACTATATTTAAATTTCTTATAACATTACTGATAAAGGTAATTTTGCTTGCACTCACATATTATTTGAAAGTAATTGGTATATTTTTGAGTTTAAAAAAAACTACTAAATTTGTATGAAAATCGCCATTAAATTGACTGGTCGATCATGATCCACTGGTTGCGAACCCTTGTCCTAAGGTGAAAAAAAAATGTAAACCTAAAATATCAGTTATTTACTAATAGCTATATTTACATTGTCCTTAAAATCATTTATATTAGCACATATTAAGAGTTTTTATGGGTCCAATCTTTTCAAAATCATTTACGAGCTATGTTACTAAAGGGGCTATCACACACATTTTTGACGCCTTTAAAGGTGTGGTTGTAGATGAATCGGTGCATCCAAAGATAAGTTAATTTTCAACACATTTTATTCGCCCCCTTCAAAATTACGTGACTTGTTAATAAAAGTGTATTTAGTATAAGTATCTTCCTTTACTCTTTATCTCGTAGCGTGTTTTAACATAACAAAACATAACATCACCCTTTATTTAACACTGACGGATATTTTTACATCTATTTATCCCGAGAAAGATATTAATGTAGAGTACAAGTTTTGTTAAAGCGTACACTAATATACTAAAAATATGTGTTCAATTAAATAAAGTATGAACATAATTTTACACTATATTATTACAGTCTTTTTTTGTTATATAAGACAATTTGCAATGTACAATGTATGTTCAGATAATTAATTTAAAGAGTGTATATTTTTGTGGCTCTTTGTAAAGTTTGTCGAAGCTTTGTAAACTTTAAAAAAATATATATAAAAAAAATTGTACCATTTAATAAAATGTTTCCAATAAATAATTTGTCTAATTTTTTTATTTAGTTAGTTACAAAAATGGGGAAAAGCCTGAAAATGCCAGATACACAAAATAAAAGTAATTCATAAAATTCCCCCACCCCTCTTTTTGGCAATGGCTCCCACTTCAAGCTGAGTGAGGGGATGCCCAGGATAAACAAATTAAGAAAACTGCTTTGAATTTCAATTTTGGTGACATTTTTTCCTTTGTTTATTTTCAAAGTGCTGTATTAATTTAAACATTGAAAATAGGATATAAGGGCAAAACATTCTAGGTCTCAATGTTCACAATTAAAACACATAATTATGTAATTTTTGGGGTAAATCAGTCCATTTATTAAGTAGAAGAAAGTAAAACACAGATTGGACTATAGCAGTATGGCTTGAGGTAGATCATAGTAACTTAGATAACATAATTAAAAGTACTTATTCTTCGTTTTGGAACGTTATTGATTTTGTGTAATATAGTGTACACATCAATACCTTTTAATACAGACATCGTATTTAATTGGAAAAGAGAAAATTGTCATTTTTTTTACATACAGTAAATGATTTTATGATTATTTTATCTTAATTTGAAATATTTAACTGAATAAAGTATTTTCATCAACTGCGTTTCCACATCATTGTAAAAAACTTGTTTACCGTTATGTTCAATCATATGGTTTAAAATTCGTCAGTCGCCATTTTGAAGCTATGTTCGTTAGAAGTTTTTGTGGAATAAAACGATAAATAAACTTTGTGTCCGACCTCAAATAAATATATAAATAATATTGGCATAAATCATTATGGTTAACTATCACAATATATTACCATCTGTTTTCATTACAGTCATCCAAAGTGATAGATGTCAGCTGTTGGCGTAGTGATATATTAGGGATTACTTCTAGTAACATTTCGAGCTGTCATCCAGGTAAACTTAGCTCGTGAATGAATTATACTTTTAAAGTCTCTTTTATTAGCAGGCAAGACGAATGAGAGTTAATTATAAAATAATCTAGAACGGCGGTGTAATAAGAACTGAACCAAAGGTTAGGGCCACATGAGCTGCTCATATTTCATGTTTCAACAATGACTGAGAATACACTTTGTAATGCAAGCATCATTCACACTTAGGCAGCAACACAAAACTTTTCTCCGAAGATTTTCATCGAATCAATAGAGCAAGAGCCTACGACGGCCAGACCTTCGTTATTTTATAAAAGCAGAAAATTTCTCAGAGCATGTCCCCAACACAGGTAAGAACGAGCATCGAGTATGGAGTTGGTATTGTGGTTACTTGGGCAGGTAACGGGTAGTAAAGGTGTATCAAATAGTACCTCAAATTCGTTAAAGCATATAGCTTAATTTTTTTATATTTCCTTCGGAATAACATTAGAAATTACATCATCCATTGACGGACATTTAGTACGGTTGCAACACCCCAGACACCCCTAAACTTTAATAAATTATAATTCTACTTTCGTTGTAGTATAAAAGCTGGGTTTTACATATGTTACTTGAGGACCTATAAAAAAAATGTCACCTCAATAGCCGGACAGTTTTAATAGTTTTTACATCTTAAAAGTCTGCTGTAGGTGAGAGTGCAAGGTGACAACTGTTCAAGCGGGTGCGAGTGAGATAGAGAGTTTAGTCTATTGCAACTGTTTAAGAAATCCTGTTTGTCTCAACTCCACCTTCTGTTTCACTCAACCTCTTTCGAACACACAGATGGTACTACAGGCGTTATCTGAAAAGTCCAAGGCTCCCTAGTCGGAGCTTTGAGTTTCAGACGTGATGATTTTACACTTCTCGCGGCGCCGTTCATACCGAAGACCGCATCAAACTATTTGAACGGCAACACTCTTGGGCCCGCGGTGCTGCTTCCAACCGAAGTTCTTAGAAACTATGTAAATGGCATCCTTATTTAAATTGGTGGAAAATGTGAGTCAGTGCTCTAGTAGATGAAATGATAATAACTAAAACAAATCCAATAGCCATGGTGACCTCGAGCAGACGCAGAGGCATCCTTCGTAACTATTTTGTCGGATCTACACTTGTTCACGTGATTGACAATGCAATTATCAATGGCACGAGTCAAGGCAAAGATGCATAAGACTATTCGGGTACAGCCTAGGTCTACGATTAAACACTGCCCAATAAACACATGCGACAGAAAAACGATATGTTCATTATTAATACAAAAAGAGTACCAAGATGGAGTAAATAAAACTGTAGATCAGTGGTCAAGGGATAAAATAATTTATTGAAAAATAAATATGAAATTTTCACCCAAACTAATCTTTAATTATTAATAATGGGATTGATTCACCATTTTCTTTAACTAATCTCTTGAAAAAATTATAAGCAAATATCTACCTATGAAATTTAGGGATCAAATAGACTTAAATTTGAAAATACATTTATAACTATGGCTTCAATAAAAATTAAGGATATCCTAAAAACCTTAGTGTTGTTTTGTTGCCCTTGAATTCCTCTCTCTCTGTCATTCCCTTTGGCTTTACTCTAGGAAAAAGTGAAAGATTTTTGTGACGTGTTAGGACATCAGAGACTTCAAGGAGGTGTAAAAAAAACTATCAAATAGTTCATTTATTGTATCAAAGATGACTTTGGTAATAATTTTGGAATTCTTACTTACTTCTCAGGAACGTGAAAATTTGTTGTGAGTTACCAGGACACCAGAGAATACCAAGAGATATCTTAAAAGGGATTACTTCGAAGTAGGTAGTTCATTTGTTTATTGTGCCACACACAGATAGATGGATTGACCCCCAAGTCTAGTTTTTTGGTCAAATATAATGAGAGTTTAAGTGATGTACTTGTATTAGGATATCAGAGCATAACAAGAGGTATAAAATAAATATTGTTTGATGCACCTCGACTTACTATCCATTCAGAAGATCTCCTAGGAGGTGTTAATAAAAAATGCTCCCTTCCAAACTCATTATTCCACTAAATAATTTCAAATGGCTTCGCCATATTAAAGACCATGGCAAAAGCTCTCAAAATAAATAGCTAAACTAAAAATTAGTAATAAACAAGCAATTTAAATAAATTGGATAAGAGTTTAGTAGTAATTTTTGCTTTACTTAAATACTTATTCCAAATCAAAATCCAAAATAAAATTTTCACATCGTTAAATCGTTATTGTATGATTGTATGAGAAGATTTTTATTACTTCCACTCAATCTTTTAATTGTAAATATTATTTCATATTAATTTAATTGTAAATCAGCGGCTAGTCGAATATTTGACGAACTATGGATACGTCATTTGATTAAAATATTTTACAAAAAGACCAATAATATATTTTTTATTTAGCACCACATCTTACTACCCGTTTGGGTTATACACTTAAGTAATAATTACGCTAATAGTTTAGGAAATGGGCAGGTTGAATTTAGAGTAAGTGAGCCCACATTTGCGTGGAGTGAGACTGGAAAATCATTAAGGAAAAACCACCCCCAATTCATTTGAGTGAGATTCGAACCTCGATCTCCCCGTCCTCGGTAGTCGAGCTAGACAGGAAACTAGCTCGTTAGCTAACTACAGCACCGAGGTGGATCACCAATATTATTGATTGGCTAGAAAACTGAAGAGGGCTTTACGCCTAAAGCTGGCAAAGCACACAAAGGGGAGAATTATAAGTGATAGTACGAGGACTATAGAATAGACTCAATGATATTTTTGATATTTTTTCAAACTCAATGTTCGATGGTGTGTTATACACCTCATCTACGGAATGTATAGAAGTGACAGATACAGTAGCCTCATGGCTTCTTTGGTGCTGACTGACAGCTAAACAGCTGACTTCCGACAGTCAACATTTAGGTACAGTAGCCCCATGGCTTCTTTGGCGCTGACTGACAGCTCACAGCTGACTTCTGACAGTCAACATTTAGGTATATACAGTAGCCCACGTGGCTTCTTTGGTGCCGACTGACAGCTCACAGCTGACTTCTGACAGTCAACATTTAGGTATCTACAGTAGCCCCATGGCTTCTTTGGCGCTGACTGACAGCTCACAGCTGACTTCTGACAGTCAACATTTAGGTATATACCAAAATTTTGATTTTCAGAAGTGACAGTTGCAAAATAAATGTTTTTGCAGACCATATGGTCGGCGTAGGGATACATAATTTTGTCTGGTAACTTTTCAAAGCCGTCATATGTCAGCTGTGAGCTGTCAGTCAGCACCAAAGACGTCATGGGGCTACTGTATATACCTAAATTTTGACCATCAGAAGTGACAGCTGATAAACACATATTTTTGAAGATCATATGGTTCGACGTAGGGATACATAATTTGGTCTGGTAGCTTTTTAAAGCCGTCAGCTGTCAGTCAGCACCAAAGAAGCCATGGGGCTACCGAAACAGAAGAGTCTTTATTGCAAACATTGGCTGAGAGGAGAGGTGGCTTAAGGGCCACGTTAACCGGGCGACCGCCCGGGGTGCCGGCTCGAGGAGGCGCCAAACAGAGCTAAACTTAACCTAAAGTAGCCTGGGTATGATATGAAAATAATCCCTAAACCTAACATAACCTAGGCATAATTTAGCGGAGTTGCTAAGCGAACCAATCGTTCACTTTTGACACTAACATGAAATTTTACATAGGTATTAGTATCATTTTGTGGTAATAAATTAGAATTTAGTGCCACTCTCAAAAGGTTATCTTACATTTGCCATCTTAAAAGAATAGCGGGTAAAACTTTTTTTTTTTTCAATTTTAACATAAACTGTTCAAATTATCAAAGTGTTTATTAAACTTTTAATAAAAAAATAGAAGATAACATTGTATACAAAAGAGGTTCTCAAAGTGTTTTTTTTTTTTGTAATCCTAACAGTTTTTGTATAATCGCGATGTGAAACGTTTAGGTATAGTTAACATTTTTGGAGTTTCCCCTTCAGATTATTTACCTATTACGACGCCCAGGCTACGTTTAGGTTTTGGGATTACTATCATATTTTCCCAGACTCGAGTCGCCATGGAAAGCACTGATCAGGATAACAGGAGAGTATGGTAGCTAACAGCTTTATTAAAAAAATCTAGTAAGACGCGTATATAATATGGAGCATATGGTAGAAAGAATTCTTTGCACCTGATCATTTCATTTATATGTGTCATATTTTGAAATTACAAATTTTCAATTCAGATATAAAATATGTGTATTTATACACTCATTAACAATAGTCTGATGGAATGTTTATAGTAGATTTTTACGATATTAAAGACATTTTACGCTGTTGTGGTGGTCATCTTGTTAACAAGTTTGTTATTTGTTTATGTGAATCGTGTTCGAAATTTAAAAATGTTCTTGAAACTCCAGATAATTTTAAATTTAAGTACAATAATAAAAACGTGTTTGAAAACTACTGTATTGACGAACTTTTATTTAAAAAAATACATAATTTAAAATATACACATCAGTAAAGTATCAACCAAGCAAAAGACAAATAACATATTACAACGTAGACGTAGGCTTAGACATTTATATTTTGTCTACCTTTATTTGCAAGCTTTGTTAATACTTGTGATTGTTTGTTTGAATTGGTTTATAAGCTATTTTTAATGCCACTACATAATTATAGCTTGGGCAGTCCTTCAACTCTGTCAAAAAAGCTGAAAGAACTCTTCCTCTCCAGAAATAATGCCAGACAGGTTTGTAGAAAGTTATGTCTAAGGTTTCTTTTACAGTTGTGTCTATGATGTTTTTTTAAGTTATACAATCAAATAATAATTTCAATATCAATTATATTACTTTAAATGTATGGTTAAGTTTAAAAGCACTATTTGTTTATTTTTAATTTTACATAGGGCTTAGATACAATTATGTAAGTTGAGACTACAGTAAGATTTTTTTTAAAGAAACTTACCAAAATCTCCTTAAACAATAATTTTGATATAAACATACGTCATGTCATGTGATCTGTATGTAGCTATCACGTTTATTGGGGGAAAGGGGGCTACTTATAAAATTATCATATACCTAGAGTAGGCTAATAATAATATATTATACCAATAATAATTTTAGAAAAGCAATATCAATAGTGACCATAAACAAATATGTTTGTATTTTCTACCACTTAAGGCGTTCATAACCCACCATTCTCTGATAGTAGGCTACACAAGCCTTATTATGAGTTTTACTTTTAAAGGTCCAAGCAGCTAAAATTCTTCTCGAGAACCTGAAAGCAAGACCAAGTCTATCCGAAAGCTTGCTGAAAGAAGATGTCGCAGAAAGTTTGGCGGAAACCATGACAAAAATTCACGCTCCGTTCTTATCGTAAGCCATACACGTAACCTAAACAGTACTTAGTAATAGAAATATAAGACTTATTTTTAGTAGATACTTCGGACCCTCTAATAGATTCTCCCCCTCCCCCCCACTTCCCATCACAATCTTTAAAAATAAAATCATAACTTCTTAGGACTAATTTTATATAATTAAAAATTTATATATTTTTTAATGTATTTCATATGAAGCACAATCTAAATACTGTGCTATTTTCAAATGAAATGTTTAAAGTAATGAGCTTAAAGTTAATTCGCCATAGAAGTACAGTAGCCCCATGGCTTCTTTGGTGCTGACAGCTGACTTCTGACAGTCAACATTTAGGTATATACTTATATTTTGACTGTCAAAAGTGACAGATGCTAAACACATATTTTTTTATACTGTTCAGATTATAAACAGACCTATTAATTATAAAACTTTTTTAAAAAAAAAACCTGTTAGCTGTGACTAAATTTAGTTCTTGAAACCCGCTTCGGTGGCGTAGTTGGCTAACGCGCTTGTCGTGTCGAGCTCGACTGCTGAGAACGGGGAGATCGAGGTTTGAATCTCGGTCGGGTGAACTGGGGGTGGTTTTTCCTAAATGGTTTTCCACTCTCCCTCCATGCAAATGCGGGTTCACTTCCTCTAATTCAACCTTCCCAATTCCTAATCCATTATAGTAGTTAGTACTTAAAGCGTATAACCCGAACGGGTAGTAAGATGCGGTGCTAAATATTATTATTATTATTATTAGTTCTTGAACATAACAAACCTTTCCATAAAAAATTATAGATCCTTATAAACATTCCCGTAAACCAAATTAAGGCCCCATAGACCTGCAGTCTACTACAAGTAACGGCTGAGATTAATATTATCATCTTGGGTCGCTGCTCATATAAAGTCAATTCCTTTTTTTTTTTTAACTGTTCGATCGAGAACAACTCCATTCAATAGTATTCTCACATTTTTTTTTTTTTTTAGCTACGCTGTACAATGTTTTGAAATACTCATCGATGACCCCAAGTTCTTCTCCGGGAGTCACGCTGTGTACGTGTCGGAGTGCCTACTGCGCACCGCCAACACGCTCCTAAGATTGAACAAACCGACGAGAATTTTGAGTCCCGTGGTCGGGCTGATTGCTGACATATTCCACAGGTCGGTGAAAATATCTTAAATAGCGGTTTAGGATCGATTATATGCCACAAGTGATCTTAAAATATACATCTACTTGATTTATTTTATTTTTGAGAAAACATTTTTTATTAAAAATTATTTAATATAAAAATATTGTAAAACATTTAAAAAATTTAATCTTAGAGCTACCCGCCTCGGTGGCGTAGTTGGCTAACGCGCTTGTCGTGTTGAGCTCGACTGCCGAGGATGGGGAGATCGGGTGAACTGGGGATGGTTTTTGCTAAATGGTTTTCCACTCTTCCTCTACGCAAATGTGGGTTCACTCCCTCTAATTCAACCTTTCTAATTCCTAATCCATTAGAGTAGTTAGTACTTAAAGCGTATAACCCGAACGGGTAGTAAGAGGCGGTGCTAAATATTATTATTATTATTAATCTCAGAGCTCTATTAAGTTTCTTACTTCCACCTGAGCATCTGTGGTCGAACCTAAACAACTTTAGGATATTGAGTCTCCTAGGTGGGCCGGATCAAGAAATAATCATACAATAGATTTATAAATCATCATCATCATTTTCAGCCTCTGGCCGGGTCACTCAAGTGAAATGCCTCCATCTTCCTCTATCCTTCCACCATTATTCCTCATTTAACCACTTCCGTTCTTCTCCTCTCACTTGCACACTTTCTGTTATCTGTTCCCCCCATCTCTTTCTTTGTCTCTCTTGCGGTCTTTTTCCCTACATGCTTCTTTTCTATAATTTTATTTGATACTTTTTTCCTTTTCTGCCTTCATTACATGACCATACCATCTCGGTCTCTTCTTGTACGAATTAGTTATTTAAAATTATTAAAAACTAGAATTTAAACACTTTTTTTTTGATAATTTTGAAGAAAAGCATTCACTGAATTATTTTTGTTTTATTTTTGTTTATGGTTCAAAAAAATTAACATTAACTTTATATTAGAGATGGAAAGACCTAACTTGCAGCAACAAAATTAATATAAATCAGGGCATGAAATTTCAAGTCTGAAGACACTAGCTAGACTAAAAAATTTTGGTCACCACTATTTTATATTCATGATTATGAAAAATATAAACAATTTTTTTTTGAAATGTATGTACTTTAGCACTTTATATTTTGAGTAACGCAACCTTTTCTGCACTGAAGTACCACTCGTCAATCGCAACTTTTGGGTCAAACTCTTGTTCAGGGAGGATTCATTTACAGAAATTCTGAACAAATCATCGTTGACAGTGTCTCAGTCTTGAGAGAGTTCCCGTGAGACGTCTGGAGTCTGTCATGACAGCTAAGAAGCCCCTCTCACTTGAAGCTGTGCTCACTGGTAGAACAACACAAAATGTAAAAATCTCTAGTAAATTGGGGAATCTTGATGAACACTTTTCATAATGAATCTTCTTTATCGTCTAAGTCGAAGTCGGTAAATAGAACAATAGTTTGTATTCCGTCCACTCTGTTAGCAGAAGATCCACTTTTTAACTAAACAGGCTTGGGTTTAAGTACGCAAAGAACCTCTTTATTTCTTCTATCCTAAAACGAAGAATTTTTTCTTTGGGAGACCAGCCTGAGGGGTTGAAAACAGAGATATAGCTTGCAATCTTGGTTTGAAAACTTGCGCTTTCCAAAGCACTTAAACACGCTGGTTTGAGATACAAAAATCTAAGCTTATATAGTTTGGGTGTGTTTGAAACACATTCTAAAGTACAAAATTTCAGTCGTTAGACCCAAATGTTTGGTCACCGAAGGTGACCTGGCGATCGGAAGCTTTGAGCCTTGATATAAATATTTATTTAATAATTTTTGCCATTTTACACTTTTGGTGATTTCAGATTCAGTGGCGCATTACACTGTGAGAAAGTGTTTGACTCAATTTTCGACGTGAGAAGAGTCTTGTCAACCGTCAACCAGATGCTTTGCGCCCCGGGTCATGTCGAGAAAGAGCTCATCGTGACTGCTGGATACTTATTGAGCAGTGTCGTCAACCACAGGCTGTCCAACGCACTGTGGCGCGTCCTGGCGGACACCGTCAAAGTCTGCCTGACCAAACTCTCCACAACATTGACATCCATCAATCCGTACAAAGAAACAGACGCAATGTTTTACAGAACCGTCATTGTGATGAGTAACACTGCATCGTCTACTATTGTGTAAGAATGTTATCATTAGGTCTCGTTTTTTTATTTTCTTAATCACATACACTGCTCATAAGTACGGTACATAAACACTGTTCATGATTACATGGCTGTAGAAATGTATACTTTTTTATTTTGATTCTTGCTCATTTTTGTCATTTCGGAATTTAAGCATTTTTGAATCAATTTTAGGCATTCATGTTGAATAATTATGTATTTTGTTGTAAAATACACATTCCTGGTGAGACTGCAACTAGACTGGAGAGGGTTGCGTTGGGAGGGGGTAGCTATTACTTCTGAAGCAGATATTTGTAAATCAATATTATATTCAGCAGAATACAAGAGTTTGGTTGTAAAAGAATTTTCTTTGCATTTTACATTTTTAAAAGTCATTGTTTGATTTAGCCATATGCAGTTATGAGTTTTGTTTCGTATTTTTAGTCCTTATTTAGAATATATTTTAGAATTTTTTTTAATTCTTAGTTTATTTTATAGGGCCCTGGTTATATAATTTAATATTCCTTGCAGGCCTACCAACACAAACTAACAAATTCACACACATTAACACTGCAGTATCTTCCATCCTTAATTAGTAAGTCTGTTTAGTTAGTTTCAAACTTTATTCTGAAGAGTTCTGATGGAATAAAACGCGTCGAAGTGTTGAGAGGCAAGAAATATTTATCCATTGGCAGCAGTGTAAGGTGTGAACTGTTTTCAACTTTTCGTTGACAGACTCAAAACGCTTTTGTACCTTCTATTATTATTTTTCCATCCTGTTTTGCAGTTCTAACCTCAATGTGTAATTTTAAAAAAAACCTGTAACTAATGGCCTCTAAAAAAATGTCTTGGTCAAGATGTCAATCACGTATGTTTGTTTGTTTAAAACTAAACTACCCGCCATCTACCATTTCTTTAACACCCCGAGCTACCAGCGGCTGTGATATTAATGATAGATCATTGCTAGCCGATGCTTTCCACACGTCTATCACAAAGACTATCATAAAATATGAGTGAAGAATTAACCGTATCCTGTTTAAATCGGTGATACAGCATAAATACACTAAGCCGAGGGTATCAGGTTTCATTATCGTGTCCTTGTATAATTGTTCAATTTAGGATAGGAATAAATTAAAAATGTTAAAAAAAAGGAAAATTTGGTCTACTAAATATACCTTATTCTACATCAACTTTTTTTTTTTTGTGTGAAATATTAGTAACCCGATCGACTATTTACATTGTATTTGATAAGTTCATTAATGCTTTCAGATTATTCTCGTCAATCGACTATGACGAGAAAAAGGATCAAACTACTCCGTGCGATCCTTCTCAGGTGGAGGTGCACCGTGAACTGCAAAGGGATATATTTAGTTTTATACTTGGCTTTACCCTCAGCACCCTCACATGCTACGTTGTGGTAAGATTTTAAATAGCTTAATTGATTTGATTTGTTTTTAAGATATTATTTCATGATGAACGGTTCATCACTCCAACCTTTTGTCTAATTTATCACCATCAACTGTTTCCAGTCTGTGGCCGAGTCACTTTAGTTAAAATGCCTCCATCTTCCTCTTTCCTTCCAACAACATTCTTACTCATTTAATTGCTACCATTCTTCTCCTCTCACCTGCACACTTTCTGTTATTTGCTCCTCCCATCTCTTTCTTGGACTCCTTTGCGGTCCTTTTCTTACATACTTTATTTCCAACAATTTCTTCGGCATCCTCTTTTTTTTTATATCCTCATTACATGTCCATACCATCTCAGCCTTACTTCCTCTACTATCTCATGTACTCCAACATCCTCATTACATGTCCATACCATCTCAGTCTTGCTTCCTCTACTATCTCATGTACTCCAACATCCTCATTACATGACCATACCATCTCAGTCTTACTTCCTCTACTATCTCATGTACTCCAACATCCTCATTACATGTCCATACCATCTCAGTCTTGCTCCTTCTTCCTTTCATCGTAAAAGCCATATTGTGTTTGTTCCTTTTTTAAGTGTTTCTCTTCACTTCAAATAAAGACGTCCCTAAGAAGAGTGAGTGATAAATGAAACTATTTTGTTCATGATTCTTCGGTATGGAGCGAGCTGGATCGGACATATCCTTAGGAGGGACTTTCTTCTTCATAGCATCGTAGAATGCGAGGTTGAGGGAAAGAAGAGCTTAGGAAGAAGGAAGATTAAAATATTAGATAACATGAAGGAAATGAATTCCGGGATCTGAAGGAGGAGGCAGAGGACAGGCCTCATTGGCGGCCTGACAAAATGACTGGACCTGTTTTAAGATAGAACACTTAATAATTCTTGTACCTTCTCCCAATTATAACAACATTGTTTCCTTTTTTTTTCAGGATGAAGGGATGATCAGCTCGCCTACCAAGATGTACACTTCTTACCTGATTCTCTTAGAAAATATGCTCAAGAGGTCGCACACATCACTGGATCATTTCAAATTGTCGAGTGGTCTGGCCAACAGGGGTTTTTTGGACTATCTGCTAAAACTAGCGGACAACTGGGCTGGAATAAAGTAATCTATTAGTCCTGGTTTATGTTCATGAATAACATATAATTAAAAGTAAATAGTAGGTGACCTGTCGGTCTAGGGGTAAGGTGTCGAACTTCTGTGCTGGAGGTCTGGGGTTCAATCCTCGGTCCCGGCACAGATTTATCTGATTAACAAACCCTTCCTTCACCTCTGACAAGACATCTTGTGAATATGTGGAATGCCAGGCCCCCACCGTGGTTCGGATTCCACGTTAAACTGTAGGTCCTCCATTTCATCTCACAATCACCCTACACATTACACATTAGTGTAAGTGAGTATAACCCGAACGGGTAGTAAGACGCGGTGGTAATAATAATAATAATAATAATGTTACAGTAGACATCAAACTCGTGTTGTTGATTTTATTTTCCAGGAAAGACGGTTGGCTGTCTGAGCTTTGCTTGTTCATATTGGGGGAACTTCTGTATGACCTGTCCGCTCAGTATCTCAAATTGGGGAATACCGATAGTAGTCGCCTGTTCAGGACGTCCATCCACCAAGGAGTCCGGGAATTCCTCAGCAGCCTGGAGTTTTTACCGCACCTACTGAGCAAAAATATGGTTGGAGGCCCTCTTTATATCGCGTCGGTGGTATATTATTATTTTTTAATCCAATATACACACAGGTGAGAATTATTCCCAAATTACTATTTAAAAAAAAAAAATTTGGGTAAACTACGCTATTTTTACTAATCTGAAGCGTAGAAAAAAAGATTAACTATAGAAAATAGAAATAGTAACTGCATCTCTTTGTTTTGTTATAATCCATTTATAGATTAATGTGCTAAATTAATGTTTTCGGGTCTGGTGGTCAATTTTTTTTCTATAATTATTTCAGGCATGAACCCATATCAGTATTCTACATTCCAGTTTTAATGTCAAGGGTGTTATATAACCTCTAAAAAATCTAGTATATTTATTTTAATGTATTCATTAGGTATATTTACAAGAACCATTTTTTCAATTCGAGATGATCTCGAGACGGGAATATAAAAAAAAGTATCGATACACGAGAAAACGTCCTTAGAAAGTAAAAAAATGTAAATTATGTTTATTAAAGTAATTAAATAGTTTATAAAGTTCCTTTTTTACATTTGAGCTGGCGTTTTCTTTAGATTGTCTTATAGTTCGTTTAAATATTCGATATATAACTCATACCCATTTTAAATGCAATTAAATAAAATAGTGATAGAGAGTTACAATAAACACCATTTATAATTTAATTTTAAAGTTTAACAGCTTTTATAGTCTTGATATTGAAAAACAATATTTATAACCAAAACATTTCTTAATAAGGGTTGTTTTTGGTGGCTGGGGGGTGGGGGGGGGGGACGGAAGCAAGTGGCCTTTGTTTGGGTAACTATGATATTATTGGAAATAATAAATTCCCGGCTTGGATTTTAATTTATTAGAGCCATAATTTCCTTTTTTTTATTTCTAGAATTTTCAAGATTCGTTTTTTAACTTTTGAGATAAGATCAAGATTTTTTTTTTCTTGAATTTTTGAGTCACGCACATCTCTAGTATTCATACGTCAAGTCATGTGATCTGCAGCTGTCATTTTTTTATAGATATTATCAATACTTATAAAATAACACCAAGAGAAATATGACGCCAAATGGTTTTTTTTTTTACTAAACATTGAAAAGAGGATAGAACGGCATGGCCTATATAATTACCAGAAAACTGTAGGCCTCAAAGCTCACAGTTAAAAACACAACGTACCCCGAAAATTATATAATTATGTGTTATATAATAAAGGAAATTGATAAAAACTTGTGTCAAGTGTTCTCTTTATCCTTTCTTTCTTTGTGTTTGATAAAAGCAACAATGCCGAAATATTATTCTATTTGTGTTAAAATGTGTGTGACTACTTCTGCTATAGAAGACAGAAGAAAGAAAGAAGATGTCATCTTTGTGCATTGGACTCTTCCCACATTTTTCCTCTTTCCCTAGGTGGGCTTTCTTCATCAAATTTACTCTTAGTAGTTTATTTTCCCTTTTTCTTTAGTTTTATCAATTTCATTTATTATAAAATCATTTAGCCATTGGGCCACCTCATTTTTAAACATAATTTTGTGTTTTAATTGTGAACTTTGGGGCCTACAGTTGTCTGGTAAGTGTGTAAGCCTTGTCCATCTATCCAATTTTCAACGTTTAATATAATATCAAGGCTCCTACTTGTCATGGGAAACCTGGCGTTTTAACATATTTCTTCTAGGCCTATAAATGTTATGGAATTTCTAATTTTCCTAATATTTTCCTGGATTTTTTTTTTAGGTTGTCCTGAAAATTCCTTTGTACCCCTTTTTTTTTTTTTTAAAAAAGTCAGTAAATCAGGAGGAAACGGGAGTAAGTCAGTAGATGAAATTTCCGAGATATCTGAGGAAATTCTTAATGTGTCCGAATCCCTTTGAATCCCATTTAATTTCTTATCATGTTACGTACTGAATCATTAATTAATATAAAATTAGGTTGTATTATTGTCATTTTTATAAATATTATTTTTTGTTTTGTAATTTACGAGACAAACTATCGTGCACAATATGAACAGCGAGAGTTGGAGTATTTAACGCGCACTTTCTAAACCGACTGATTATAGCTACACGCGACTTATAAACCAAATTATATCGACAACGGGCACAACATCCAGCCCCCGGCCGTTAATTTATCACTGTGAAAGTGTAAACCCGCATTTTTACCAATGATTACATACGAGTGAGCTTATGTTAGGATTTTAACTATTTGAATAACTCATTGTATCATGGGATACATAAAAAAAAATGGCGTGGAAAGATATATGTGTAGGGCAGTTGTGAGCCTTCATTGGATAAAAGAATATACGTACTGGTGACCTGGTGGTCTAGGGGTAAGGTGTCAGACCTCTATGCTGGCAGCCAGGGTTCAATCCTCGGTCCCGGCAAAGATTTATCTGATTACCAAACCCTTCCTTCACCTCTGACAAGACATCTTGTGAATGTGTGGGATGCCAGGCCTCCACCGTGGTTCGGATTCCACATTAAACTGTAGGTCCTCCATTTCATCTCACAATCACCCTACCATTACACATTAGCGTAAGTGCGTATAACCCGAACGGGTAGTAAGACGCGGTGCTAATAATAATAATAATAATAATAACATACGTACTGATGTGTATTTTGCCGTAATTACTTTATACACTTTTCCTGGAGGAATTGTAGAAAAACCGTTGAAATGTCGTGGAAAAAATTTCATGATTATTGTTTAGAAACCCTGATTTTATATAAAATATAAATAGTAACTAAATGATAACATTCATACATTCAGTCAAGTGTTAAATTACTTGTCTGGGGTCTGGTTGTTAAGTTCATCCAATAATTATAATTGGTTCTGACCCACCAATAAGTAGTATTAGAACTCTAAAACAAATATCACTTGAAATATTGGGATTTAAAAAAAAAATCAAGGATCTGAGTCCTGAATACGTGACTTTCTTAAATCCTCGAATCTCAACTACCCTTAAGAATTCGAGAGCCTTATCCTTACGTAAAAGTTAAGTCGATCGTGATCCCGGAATAATAAGTCATCCTCCTGTGTCCTGTTTGTCTCAATCTTGTCCTGAACCCCGTGTCCTATATTTGTTCCAGATCTTTCCCTGACAGCTCCGCCCTGGTCCTGCCCCTCCGCACCCTCCACTTCCGGTCCGACGAGGAGTTTGTCCCCGTCTTCAAGGCCCTGTGGCTCATTGTTGCTGTGAGTCGCTGGTACCAGGGGCGTGTTTAGGGTGTCTTATGTTCCAGACAGGTCCCTTCCCTTTCTGTTCCTTCCGCCATTCTTTTCTCTCCTTGATTTCATTTCTCCCACACTTCTATCCCATTCCTGTACTTTCCTCAACCTCCAATCTCATTTCTCCCTCATTAATATCCCCTTTCTGCACTTTCCTCAAACTCCAATCTCATTTCTCCCTCAATTAATATCCCCTTTCTGTACTTTCCTCAACCTTCAATCTCATTTCTCCCTCATTAATATCCCCTTCCTGTACTTTCCTCAACCTCCAATCTCATTTCTCCCTCATTAATATCCCCTTTTTGCACTTAATTCAACCTCCAATCTCATTTCTCCCTCATTAATATCCCCTTCCTGCACTTTCCTCAACCTCCAATCTCATTTCTCCCTCATTTCTATCACCCCTCCCACTTCACCCCTATTTATCAATTTTATACACCTTGGTTGCTTGTACTTTTCTGCCCATATGTAAAATAATATATCCTGTGGAAACATGTCTTTATATATGTACTTTCGTATGGTCAACATTCTTCGTAACCGCTAATTATTTATATAAATTCATGAATTGAATTAATAAGACTCAACTCTTAGCCGAACGGTCTAAGTTGCCACTCTCTCAATAGACTAGATTGCCGAAGAGGGGGAGATCGAGGCTTTGAAACCCGGTCGAGGGAACTGGGAGGTTTTTTTTTCCTGAATGGTTTTTTTCATTCTCCCTCCGCGCATATGCGGGTAAGTTTCTTCTAAATTCAACCTTCCATATACCTAGCACATTTAGAGTAATTAGTACATATGTGTAGGGATGTAATATCGAAATAAAAGTATCGATAACAGTAAGAATCGGTATTTTTTTTTAACAAAATGCTTTATCGCTATCATCATCATCATCAACTGTTTCTAGCTTGTGGCTGGGTAGGTTGTTTCTTTTGATACCAGAGTGTGAGTACTAATATCAGTAAAAGTATCAGAAAAAAATTATTGAGTAAAAAAAAGTACAAGTATCGAATGAAAATATCGATATTAGTAAAGTATGGATATTTTTTTCCACATCCCTACATATACGTACAACCTGAAAAGTAGCTAGATGTTGTGTCTGGTGTTTTTTTGCTAAATGAGTTTGCAAAATCAATACCCCACCTGCCCGCGCTGAATTTCCTCTAAAAATCTACGTTCCTTATCTCATTGTTACTATGCTTATAACGGGGATGGCTTGTAAGAGACAGAGCACAAAAAAACAAACTTAATAGCTTAGCCAATAAAACGTTCAATTTGGCTCAAAATTAGAAGACAAATAGAACAATTTGTTTTTTGTAAAACTTTCTCGGCCGGGTGAACTGAGTGTGGTTTTTCCTAAATGGTTTTCCACTCTCCCTCTACACAAATGCGGGTTCACTTCCTCTAATTCAACCTTCCCAATTCCTAATCCATTAACGTATTTAGTACTTAAAGCGTATAACCCGAACGGGTAGTAAGACACGTTGGTAAATAATAATAATACAAATTTGTAAAACTTTAAATACCCCAACACTCCAATATATATTTTTTTCTTTTCATAGAGACCAACCTTACCCGAAGACGGAAAGTTTCAGTTGGAGAAAGACGCGCGGGCGAGCGCCGTTGTGGTGGCTACGTTTGAAAAGTACGGGAAGTCGCCCGATTTCGTCGCCTGCGTGTACACTCATCATCCAGCGCTGCTATCTTGGAGTTTCTGTTCCCCTCGAGTCGACTGCTGGCTTCAGATTGAGGTGGTAAGCTTCGATGCGTCGTTTTTATGCCTTAGCCGGGGCTGGCCCCCCCTGTCTATGCGCTCGGCTATGAGCCGGGTGTCTGGTGCGCATTCTAAACGGACCGCTAGGCATGTGCGAAGGACATTTAAAAAAAATGAAGTGAATCTTAAAACATGCAAAGCAAAGCCGAAGGCTATAAGGCTTTTATTTTCACATAAGACCTAAACGCACTCACTCTGTGGCATTAGTAACTCAAAAAGTTCATTGCCGCACCCACAGAAGTACACCGCCTATCCCTATCTTGAGTTATTTCTTTCCTGTCCACCTCATTACACCCTCTATCCACATCTTAGAGATAGCTCTATCCACCCCACCTCACTAAGACCTATCCATATCATGAGCTAGTTCTATCCAATCCACCTTATTGCACTCTTATCTATTTCAGGTCCATTCTAATGTTATCCTCCCATCTGCGTTTAGGTCTTCCCAATGGTCTATTCTCGTTGGGTTTACCCGTCACTACCCTGAACGCATTTCTAGATTTTCCCCATTTGTTCTTCTTGTCCTGGTCACCGTAATTTAAAAAATTTGATATCCTAGCATTTTTTTTTTGGTGATTTATCAAGGGTATGTAACTCACCGTTATGTGACCTCCTCCACTTCTCAGTATTATTTTCCCTTATTTTTGGACCAAACATTTTCTTAAGAACTTTGTTTTCGTCATGTAAGGTAAGAGACCCATAAAGAACAATTTCACAAACCACTTTTAATTCTCAAACTATCCATTAAGTGCATCTACAGTAGCCCCATGGCTTCTTTGGTGCTGACTGACAGCTGAAGGCTTTTGAAAAGTTACCACACCAAATTGTGTATCCCTACGCTGAACCATATGATCTGCAAAAAAAACATGTGTTTAGCAGCTGTCACTTCTGACGGTCAAAATGTAGGTATATACCTAAATGTTGAGCTGTCAGTCAGCACCAAAGAAGCCATGAGGCTACTGTAGACTAGGAGAAATATTTAAAAAAATAACCAAACACATCATGTTATTTTATTACGAGACATTTAAAAAAAATCTAAATAATTTTAACCAATATTTATTTTTCATTTATATGATTTAAATCTGACACTTTAGTTCAGTCGGTAGCGTGTCTGTGTACTGAGATAAGATGTACTAGTTTGATTCCTAGCATGGTTGAAATATGTATCTTTGGTGAAATGTGGGTTTACCCTTTCATAGTGATGAATTAACGGCTGGGGGACTGGATGTTGTGCCTGTCCTCGTCTTAATTTAGATTATAAAGCATATGACGACAGGCCCAGCAAGCCGGTAGTGGAAAATATACGGTTGGAATTAAAAAAAAACTGACAACAGACTGGCAACAGTAATGGATGTAAGAAAAAAAACTTAACGTAATTAAGTTTTAAAATTATATATTTATTCAACCAAAACTCGACTCGACTTGGCTCGATACTTTTTGAGCTTTGTGAGAAACTTGCTCGGAATCGTCTCAAATCAATAAACTCGGTATCGCACACGATTATTATAAACACTATCAGACATGTTTTTTTCTTTTTTTTCTTTTAGGTAAAGCTGTGGATGAATACATCCGACTACAACAACGGTTTATTACTGTCTCTGTTGGCAACATTTCCTGTCATCGGCTGTTGTTTGTTGGTTTGTAATGATCCTCTATTTATTTAGACTGGGAAGGGCATTATTTATCTATTTTCATTTTTAAGCAAAGCGGAATCGATTTTTTTTAAATTTTTTTTTTACAAATTTACCCGCCTCGGTGGCGTAGTTGGCTAGCGCGCGAGTCGTGCTGAGCTCGACTGCTGAGGACGGGGAGATCGAGGTTCGAATCTTGGTCGGGTGAACTGGGGGTGGTTTTTCCTAAAATGGTTTTCCACTCTGCCTCCACGCAAATGCGGGTTCACTTCCTCTAATTCAACCTTCCCAATTCCTAATCCATTAGAGTAATTAGTAATTAAAGCGTATAACCCGAACGGGTAGTAAGACGCAGTGCTAAATATTATTTTTTACAAATTCTCTATGCTTGATCTATCTTTTTGTGTGTGTGTGTGTGTGTGTGTGTGTGTGTGGAGGTAGGGCGGGGGGTGGGGGGGAGCTAGATCTATTATTTTAAGAATCCAAATACCCACTTTACCGCCTGTATGGTATAACGCACTACTTTTGTAGTAGACTAGACTGCTGATGATGGGAAGTTTCGGTCGGGTGTACTGAGGGTAGTTTTTTCCAAAATGGTTTTCTACTCTCCTCGCGCGCGCGCACACACACACACACACACACACAAACACACACATGCGCGTACACTTTATTTATACATAACCTTCCCAATCCCTAAAATAATTAGATTAATTAGTATATAAGCGTATAACCCAGGCAGGTAGTAAGATGCGGTGCTGAAAATCTGAATCTTTATTTTCATCTACGAATCCGAATTTTAAGGAAAAAATGATAAACAAAAGAGGAAATGTAAATTTAGTGGAGTGATACGATATAGAAATAGTAATAATTTTTTGATAAACCACCCTTAGGACACCCGACCAAGATTCAAACCTCGATCTCCCTGTCATCGGAAGTCTAGTCCACTGCGAGAGTAGCTAGCACCTTAGACCGTGCGACCACCGAAGCGGGCTGTCAACAACTAAGATGGAGCTTGAATTTCCTTTGATTTGTGATTTCAGGAGCTGATTGTATCTACTGATGCGACACTCTCGGACAGAGCCATGGAGATACTGTGGAGGTCCCTGGATACACCCAAACAGGACGTTCGACTGGCGACGCTCGTCTGGGACAGGCTCCCGCAGATTCTCAACAACTGTTCCGATAGCAGCTTGAGTGAGGAGACCTAAACATGTGTAATACATTCCCTTTTCGTGATAGCATTGCCCCGCTGTTAACGGCGATATTGGGTTTGGAATCCCCATCCGGTCTGCTTAGGGTGATTTTTCCTCGGTGGTTTCCTACTTTTATTATCTTCAAATGTGGGTACATTCACGACGTGAGTTTACTTGGATGTATCACTACGCCAACAGCTGACAACTTTCACTTTGGATGACTGTAATGAAAACGTATGGTAATGTGTGAATGTGATAGTTAACCACAGTAATTTAGGTCAATATTTTTATATTTATTTGAGGTCGGGCACAATTAGCTTATTTATAGTTTTATTACACTTTAAAAAAAAAAAGATTATTCACAGCACTTTCACAAAAGGCCTAACTTATATAGCTTCAAAATGGCTATCGACAAATTTAAACATGTGATTGATTTTATTCAGTTAAATATTTTGAAATATGATAAAGTAATCATAAAATAATTTATTATATTTAAAAAAAAAAAAGTATTTTCTATTTTCCAAGTAAATACGATGTCTGCATTAAAAGGTATTAATGTGTGCACTATATTAGACATCACAGATAACATTCAAAAACGGAGAATAAGTACTTTTAATTTATGTTTAAAATATTGTTTCGGATTGGGCAAAAAATACATTATTAAAAGTAATGAAATAGTATGAGAAAACTTAAGTTTATGTTATTTTAAATGTAAAATATAACAGGTAATTAAAAAACTTACTTGGCAATCCAAAACCTAAACATGTGATTTTCGAACTGTCATTCAGGTAAAAACCTATCGTGAACAGACTCTAAATTATATTTAAAATGATTCCTTCCTCATCCCTACCCCAATAAAACAATTATCATATATACGTATTAACTGGACAGCTATTAACAAATTTTCCTCATAATATGCTGATCTCAACAGTTGATTAATTTATTTCAGGGATGTCTTAGAATTCGATGACAACTGCTGATATCATTGTGTGAAAAAAAAAAATTAAAACCTTTGTTTTTACTGGATAAATATTTAACCTATTTTGACAAAAAAAAATTCTATAAAAATTGCTACTACTACCTTAACAATAATTGTTATAGTTTCTTCTGTAATTCCGTTATGGATTGAATTCTCGAATTTATAGGATTTTTAGAGCTGGCTTTTCTTTCCTTCTTGTGTTTGATCAATCGAGTCTTTTTGGTACCCTTTCTTTTCCGTGTTTTTAATGAATTAGATATTTTTTTATTCCTTTCCATATCATTTAAAGCAAAACCTATTTTCACTTTTTTTGAGGTATTTGTAGGAAGGTAAAGAAAAGGGTGGATAGAAACAGATTTAAAAGGAACAAAACACAATATGGCTTTTACAATCGAAATAAGAACACAATTCACACTTTTAAATTGGCTGCCATTGGACAAAGAGGTAATTGAATGGCTGCCTTTCGAAGAAAATTGATCATTACCACCCGATCCCCCGCGACCTAGGCTTCAATTCATCGGAACTCGTCTGGAGGGTGTGTGAAATGTGCAAACCGACTTCCTAAAAGAGGAAACCAAACAACACAAAAGGGAGTAATAGTATTATTATTATTATTATTATTATTACTATTATTAGCACCACGTCTTACTATCCGTTCGGGTTGTACGCACTTACGCTAATGTGTAATGGTAGGGTGATTGTGAGATGAAATGAAGGACCTACAGTTTAACGTGGGATCCGAACCACGGTGGAGGCCTGTCATTCCCCACATTCACAAGATGTCTTGTCAGAGGTGAAGGAAGGGTTTGGTAATCAGATAAATCTGTGCCGGGACCGAGGATTGAACCCCGG
>CABEEJ010003701.1:6175-43551 GCA_901482245.1 Timema douglasi
AAAATGTTTTATATATATATATATATATATATATATATATATATATATATACAAATAGCTTAACAAACATAAATTTTCCTTTATAAGCAGGCCTATTCTACAACAGCAACAGCGTGAAGCGTTCCTCTGTCCAAGAAAACCATACAAAGATGTTTTGACCTTCCCACGAAAAGTAATTAACCTCCCAGCCCACTTGTTGGCTTTGAAAATGAACTCTCCACGCAGCGAGATAGTCAAGACCTCCCGAAGACGTATGAAATGTTAAAAAAAAAAAAAATTACCGCCCCTTGCTCCATCACTCTTCCGCCCACTAGAGGCAAGGCACGGTGCTTTTATAAGATGGTGGCTTCAACTCAAGTAAATTTGAATATGAAGGTTTTCGACGAAAACGATTTTGCTAACTGGACATTTCGTATGAAGGGTGCTCTTGAACGTTATTCTGTGTTGGACGTGTTGAATAAGTTGAAACCGAGAACTGATTATGGGACAGTGATGCTACTGTTCAGGATATCATTGTTAAAGGTGTGGCGGATAATACCCTAGGAATAATAAAAGACAGGCCCACAGAACAAGAAATTACGGAGTCACTCAAATCTAGCAAGGAGAAAGTAAGAATTATGTCAAGAGTTCAATAAGAGAATAAATTAAGAGATCTGGAATTCAAATGTAACTCCTCATTATTAAATGATCTTTCTTATAAGTTTGAAAAAACGCTTCGAGAACTCAAGAACTTAGGAGGTAAAATGGATTACAGTGAAAGTATCACACAACATTTGTCTGCAATGCCTGACGATTACAGCACAGTTGTTACATCCATAGATATATAATCAAGATCTGATCCTTATTCAATCAATAACCCTGGATATTTTTTTTTAAATCGGCTTATTATCAAAAGAGGAGAGGCTAAGGAAAGATGTTGATAATCCTGCTTCAACCCAACCTGGACATGCATCCTGTAGTAGTAAATTGAATGCCGTTAAAGGGAAATAAAAAAATGCATGGAAATTCTAAACTATAGGCATATAGTCGCATTTATCAAGATAATCGTGGAACTCAAGGTCAGTAATTTCGCGAGAAGTGTTATTTTTGCCACTTTATGGGATACATGCGTTCTATGTGTCCATATAGAAAAGCACAAGACAATGCTAATGTAGGTACTGTGGATAACCAAGACAATAAGAGAACCTTTATCTCAGTACAGTCAGATGGCCAAGATCACCATCACTTCGGTGGGATGTATGATGATAATAGTTTGATCACTTTTGTTATTGACAGCAGCGCTACAAATCATTTGGTTAAGTTAGAATATGGGAAGTTTTTAATAGATGTGAAAGAGACAAAACACAAGATTAATATTGCAAAAGTTGATGAAGTCTTTTATGCAAAACAACAAGGTTGTTTACCGTTGATAACAAGGGAGGTACTGCCAATAAGTTTTATTCATATATATGTTTGTGAATGACTTCCTTATGATTTATTTTCTGTGAAGCGAATGGAAGAGTAAGGCATGCATGTTATTTTCAAGAACAATGGTGTAATAGCTACAAAAATATCTCTATGATTCTGAAAGGTAAACTCATTGGTGACCTTTACTTTGTCAAGTTAATGTGCTCTTTAGAAGTAAATAATGTAGATGTGGACTCTCCAGGGTAGCAACACAGGTGTATGAGACATACCTGCACATTTCCTGTTAATTCTCTATGGGAGGTTCTAAAAGGTAAGCAAACTAGATCACCTCTTCTTAAGTGCTTACCTGACGATCGTAAGGCAAAGAGAATACGTCACTATGTGTCAACTGATGTATGTGGGAAGATTACTCCTCCCACTCATGAGGGAAAACAATATTTTGTATCATTTGTCAATCATTATAGTCACTTTGCTGTGGTCTTTCTTCTTGTAAAGAAAAGTGAAGTTGAAGTGTGCTTTAGAAAATAATATCTCTATGGCGGAAGCTAAGTTTGAAAAGAAAATTGACAACTTGAGATGTGACAATGGAGGCGAGTATGTGTCAAAGAGTGTTAAAGATTTATGTGCATCAAAAGGTATTAATGTGCAATACACGATTGTATGGAATCCCGAACAGAATGCATTTGCGGAACGCTTTGGACGCACTTTGTTAATAAAGGCAATATGTTGGATTTTTGAAAGTGGTATGGACAACAGTTTCTGTGGAGAAGCAATTTTAACTTCAGTATACCTTACGAACAAAACTCCTAAATCTGTACTACCTGATGGTCGTATACCTGTAAAATCAGATTATTTGGATGAACAGCACAAGAACGTGCTACAAAGCAAGATAGATATGGGAAATTGTATAAAAAGTCCAAGAAAATGTTGATAGTTGGCTACTGCGACAGTGGATATCGCTTGTGGGATTCAGTGTAACAAAGTTGTAATCAGTGAACGGTCTGTACGATTTGATGAACATTATTCTACCATAGACAATTTCGAAACTGTTGTTGTTGATGAGTCGATCGAGAAAGAAAAGTCTCCATAAAAACAACTAATAAATTCTACTCATCAATATTAATCTGTGGATTAACTTTTGGTTCGTAGGAGCTCTAGGCAGATACATATACCTAAATATCTCGATGACTATGATGTGACCATAATGATGGCATTGTCTGCTGGTCATTCATCTTCTGAGGTCCCTGTGAACTATAATGAAAACATAAAAATGGATAATGGCTGGATGGAGGCTATAAATAATAATTTGACTTCACTTGAGGAAAATCAAACCTGGAAGTTGGTGAAACCTCCACCAGATGGGACAAATCAATGACTTAAGATTTTCTTTTTAAATTAGTCAATAGTGAAAAACAGAAGAAAGCAAGGTTGGTAGCAAGAGTATACCAACAGTCTACTCTAGAAGAAGAAGATATATATGCCCAGGTCACCAGAACAATGACACTGCGAACATAACTGCCAATCGCAGCTGATAAGGATCTTCAAATACATCAACTTGATGCAAAATTTGCATTTCTGAAGAGTAACCTCAGTGATGATATTTATCTGAAGCCATCTGATGGTCTAGAAACTAACCCTGGATTAGTGTGCAAACTGGTGAAGGCTTTATATAGCCTATGTCAAAGTTATAAGTGCTGGAATGAGTGTATTAATAGTTATTTGATTGGTTTGAATTTTGAAAGGTCTAACGTTGATCCATGTCTGTATATTAATAGTGTCACTAATAATTTATTATTATTATTATTATTATTTATCAAGCTCTATTGATGATGTGAATAAAATAAAGAAAAAGTAATTGATTACAATTTTAGAGGTAAGAGATTCAACTAAGGGTACTGAAACTAAAATAACCTTTTTTATGTTTAGTAATTGAAAAATGTAATGGAAGGATAAGTATTGGTCAAACAATTTTTATAATAAAACTGATTGAGCATTTTGGTATGAGTAATTGTAAAATATCAAAAATTTCAACGCAGCATTAATTGAGTTTAAAGAGAAAAGAATTGCAGGTGGATTCAAGTTGCCTTACACGGAACTGATTGGTAGTTTGATGTATATTATTTTGGGCACAAGGCCAAATTTATGTTTTGTTGTTTCATATTTTTGGTTATTTCAAAATTTTTACAATGATATTCATCGGAATTATCTTAAAGTTCTAATTCAGTAGCTCAAATTTACAGACAATTTTTGTTTGGCTTATGAAAAGACATGTGTTGAAGATGGATTGTGCATTAAAGTATATGTAGATTCTGACTTTGCAAGGGATGTAAATTACAGGAAGAGTGTTTTTGGATCTTTTATACAACTTGGTAATAATGTTGTAAATTGATGTTTCAAAAAACAATCAATAGTTGCTTTAAATAATAGTGATTCAGAATATTTGACACTTGTTCCATGTATGTCTGAATGTTTATTTTAGGTAAACTTTTGGAAGCAATCAGTAAGATTTTTTATCCAATCTTGATTTATGAATACAGTCGGGGATGTATCAAGAGGGCTAAGATTGATAAAACAAAACGTACTAAACAAACCATTTTGTTAAATATATGGTAGAATGGTAAATTTATTATTGGCTTTTATCTTCGGGGGTACCTTAAAATTAAAGTGTAAACCAAAAAACTCGTGATTTGGACACGTTGGAAGCTATTATAGGAATAAGTGAGTGCGCGTAAAAGAGACATGTCTCAACGGCTCTCATTCAACCCCGTCTTACAAAATGTGTTGATAATGTTGGTGCATAAATCTGTAATGGCAAGGACAGTTTTTCAAATTAAAGGAATAGTGTAACGTCATTATTCATAGAATAATACCACAATACAAATAGGGAAATAAATATGGATAACCCAGTATATAAATATAGATTGGAAAAGGGTTTGGGGGTAATAGGGATGTTCACATTTGTAGGGGCTTATGGAGAACTATTAAATTAATGTGAGTACATAAGGCTTAAAAAGGAATTAATACATGGCTGATGTACAAATTTTTCCAATTTTAATTTAATATGTATTAGTATTAACTTGTTAAGGATTTATAATTTGACTCTATACAAATTGTAATTTTAAATTAAATGTTTTTGACTTATAATTTTTAATATTACTTCACTGTTTTATTTTTAGCTAACAACTTAAGTATCCCACTTTTTATAAGTTAGCTTTCAAACTTAGCTCTAAACTTTATACGTTATTTATAAATGATTAATAAATTTTGTAATTACTATGCCACAATCTAATTTGTTTCAATTACGATATTATAACTTTACACATTACACTAGAGTAAGCTTTTTAAAAATTAATAATATACGTTTAACTATGTGTGATAATTTTTTTTCATAAAATGTCATATCTTTATATACTTACAAGTAGTGCGTTCGACCGTTGAAAACAGGCTTTGATAGGCTGATATATATATATATATGGCCTGTGATTGGCTGTTGGCAGTGGATCAGGGCTATCCCCCTCCCTCTAATACCTGACCCCTTTCAAGGGTTTGTATATGTTCCAAACTTGTTGGTTCCAGTCCCATTGGTTTTTTATGTGTGCTCATTGATTTTTTATGTGTACACATTAGTTTTTTATGTGTACACATTAGTTTTTTATGTGTAACCAATAATTATTAATAAGAGCAAATTGGGTTTTTATGTGTGTGCATTGGATCGTATGCATGGATAGGATTGGGATTGGCGTTGGAGTTTATTTGTGTGAGTTTTTTATTTTTTATTGGAAGGGGGAACGTGCAGTCTATGGCATCGGGTATACTTGTTGCGACGTGTCGGCATCCCTGCTGAGGGTGGGATAGTGTACCATGAAACTGTCCCAACGACTGCTTAGCGTAAAGTGTGAACATTGGCTCCCAGCTGCAAGCCCCTGAATCTTTTTGGTGTCACACCCTTCCTTTCCCTACCCACCATCTATGTGGCAATTGGTTTTCCGGTGATGTCGAAACTAGAGAGCATTGACACAGTTCTGATTATGCACAATCAGGGGCCTCAGAAACCTCACGGTGATTTATAATCCTCAGTTAGGGGCCGATATCCCCCACAAGCTCTAATAATATTTGTGGTTTGGTATCGTCCATCAACATACGTGGATGTAGGTATCCGCCATACCAATATGGACTCCTGGTGGCGGTGTACGAAGATAATGTGGTTTACAGGTGTAAGAAAATGTTCCAGCGTTTACGTGGAGGGAGAACTATCAACAGCTTACCCAGTAGGGATTCGATTCCAACATCCCCCCACCAGAATTAGATGAGCCTGACATTTAGATAGCGTGACCACCATGATTCGATCCTCGATATCTTTAGTGGGGCAAGCACCACTAATGTCTGTTAGAATGGTCGTCCAATTAGATACTTCCAAGTGCACCCCACATTTGCGAGAGTGAAAAAAAATCAAAATCAAAATGAGTTTTGCTGGTTGACCAGATTTTCAATTTGATATAATTCGTCCAGGTAGTATGTGTAAACGCATTTGCTTAAAGTGAGAGAATAAATCTCATTACGCCAGAACAGGAATTAAAAGTCAATCACCCTATCATCAGCCGTCTAGTATAACACGATAGTGACGCCTTAGAACATGCAAACATCGATGAAAGTATACAAACATTATTATAAAAGGTATTCCCAGTAATTTTAATTTAATAGTCGACCAAATGGAACTATGGTTAAAAAGGATTCCAATTTTAGAAAACACATGAGATAAGTTCAGATGCAAAATATGTTGATTAATCATATGGCTTATACCTCCTTGCTAATAGCCACAAAAACTAATTCATGTCTGACCAATACATAGAACCAAGGGAAAAAAACCGAATCAAATTATATAATTTTGAAGTTATATTTAATATGTGGACCACGATCTAGCTTCCACGCCAATGGTTTCTATGTTCTTTGGCTGAAAATGTATATTAAATCATGTCGAGGGATTACAATTCCCATCACAACCCCCTGCTCCAAAGTGGTAGTATTGCGTACAAAAAAGTCCTTAAGGATGCTGTCTACCTCTGACGTCACGGCAAGTCAAGATAGGATCCTCAGTGTAAATGTATTTTTGTTTTAAAGATAGAACGCTGAAACAGTCATCAGCAAGCACGTATGTCAAAACATATTATTTTTCATTTTCAACCCCCTGTCAGGACTATCAGTATATTTGGTAAGGCTGAGGAAGATATAAAATGTACCTGCACTTGTGTGAAGGCTGAGCGGGTAACCAGAAGCGATAAGGTCAACCTGGATTCAATCCCCTCTACCTTCCTGCTAAAAGCCACGAAGTTAAGATTATCTATATTTAGAATTGCGTCTTACTACCCGTATGTACTAGTTACGCTAATGGGCTAGGAATTGGAAAGTTTAAATTCACATTTGCGAGGAGGGAAAGTTTAAAACCACCCCTAGAGTGGTTTGGTGCTATGAATAGATAGAGATCTGGGAAGGGTGATCGTTTAATAGTTCTTATCGCGCATAAGGGGGAGGGAGAATGTAAGTTTGTATTCAAATTTCACAGTGAAAACTAAATATTTAAGTAAAATTGATAAACTTTGACGAGTAAACTTTTAAGTAAAAAGCGAGTAAGTGATTGTTATATAGATCCTTTCCAAATAAAAGTTTATAAAACATATTTCAGTACAACAATCTGCAGTCATCGCTGCAACGAGCCTCCAGTAATATATATAGATATTTTTATACATTTTTCTCAGAGAGGTGACCTGGTGGTCTAGGGGTAAGGTGTCAGACTTCTGTGCTGGCGGCCGGGGTTCAATCCTCGGTCCCGGCACATATTTATCTGATTACCAAACCCTTCCTTCACCTCTGACAAGACATCTTGTGAATGTGGGGAATGCCAGGCCTCCACCGTGGTTCGGATCCTACGTTAAACTATAGGTCCTCCATTTCATCTCACAATCACCCTACCATTACACATTAGCGTAAGTGCGTATAACCCGAACGGGTAGTAAGACGTGGTGCTAATAATAATAATAATTTTTCTCAGAGCCAATGAATAGACAGAGTTATTTCCCATCAAGGACTGTGAACATACGTTTGTTGATAAATAGACTCATTAACAAATTTCAAATTGTAATAGTGAGCCACATAATATATTTTAACTGTAAACCCCATTTATAAAATCAATATCATCAGCATCAGCATCATCATCAACTGTTTCCAGTCTATAGCCAGGTCAGTTTAATATAATGTCTTCATCTATCACTATCCTTCCAACTTCCCCCTCCTTATTTAAACTCTCACTTGAGCACCTTCTGTTACCTGTTCTTCCCTTCTTTTTCGTGTGGTCTTTTTCATATATACTTCATTTCCAACATTTTATTTGGCATCCTCATTACATGCCCATACCATTTCAGTGCCGCTTCCTCAACTATCTCAGGTACTCTCTTTACTCCTATTCTTTCCCGGATAACTTCAAACCTACTCTTGTTTCTCCTTGTGAAAACTAACATTCTTCTCACAAACTCCCATGACCTCCACATTCCTAGTCTCTCATACATTCAATGTCCATTTTTCTCCTGCATGTGTGACAGTGGGTACAAAGTACGCCTTGTAAAACACTTCCTTACACTTCAAGGGCACTTCTCCTCTCCATAGCAGGTCTCTTACACACAACTCTAGCTGTTGTCCTATTCTTATTAGAGTTTTTCTATCCCCCTTACCTCCCCTGCCACAATCATACTTCCGAGATATTTTACATTCTATACTTTCAGCTCTATCCCGTCCACCTTTATAGCTTTACTGTCATTATCATCAATTCACACTTCATGTAGCTGTTCCTTTACTTACCCTTTCTACTCCTCCCTCCTCCCATACCATCAAGTCATCCGCAAACATCATGGCTTTCATTCCATAAATACAATTATCAGTTATATAATAATTTGCCTATCATTTGTTTTTACATTATATAAAATGTTCAATAATTGTTGTTTATAGATCAGTGTATAATAAACTACATGAAATCATTTCATTAATTAATAATAATAGAATTTTAACATTAATTTTTAGTAAACAGACCTTCATTCTCAGAGCTTACCTCTTTCTCGATCATAATGAATCATTTTCAGTACATTTTTATTCAAAGTCGTTTGAACGATCGGTACCGATCTTGTTATCCACTGGTCATATTTTGAGTCTTCAAACGATTTCATTGCTTTAGCTATTTTTAGGTACGCTGCAAATGCCTGAAATAAACATAAATAAAAAAACATTCTATAAAACGTTTGAGCTATAAAATTTGAAATATCACATGGCTACTCCCCTAGGCTCTACAAAATTGAACCAAAAAGTTTTTAGCGTGATAAAACCCAAATTACTATATAGATAGCATTGAATTTTCATTTACATTCATTCCTATGTAATCGTAGATATTTAAAACTAAATCATCAATAGTACGACTTAAAGATACAATTCCTCACGATATTAATACCTTCCTTGACTATCAAGCTCCTTGATTGCGATATTTAGTTAATTAACAATAATTTAGAATATATAGAATATATTAAATTAGCTTATTAAATAAACATTGTGATCTTAAATCTTTTCTCAATAGTTGGCACAGCACTTAGCCTGCTACACATGAACAGCATGACCTGGGGTGTAAAAACCTGAACTCATTGACCAATTACTAGTGGGCGAGCGGAAAGGAATGTATTGCAAGCACCTGGACATTTGGCAAATTCATTAGAGCCTCCTTAGCTTGCATGGCAGTTTTCAAGCAGCAGGCCCTGGGTTTACTATTGTGTTAAGTAGAGCCTTTTGGAAGAATAATTACTTAAAACACAGTATTCTTGGAATATGAATCAATTTTAGTTTTAAAATTAATAATTAATTACATGTATATTTATCAACAATTTAAACATTAGTATTTAATCAGTCAGCACAGACAACACTGAATTTAAAACAAACTAGTCCAAATAATTATGGGTATGCGGCGCAGGACTAGCATACCCAGAGAGTACGCCCCTGCTGTAAATTTAATCTATTTACACAAAATCACTTCCACCAAAAGTTACTGAATGTTAGTTAAGACTATGTTATTAAAGTACTGAGCTACCCACAATCCTAGAGGTAAGCTATCCAATTATTCTTTATCGTAAGTTGGCTTTATATGGTACCGTTAGAAGGCTAATGAAGCAAGACATATTTCACTATAGGAAAAACAATTTCAAACTCTGAGCAGTTTTTGGGCTACAGGCCAAAATATAGGAAAGAAGATCGCAAACAAAATAGGTTTTCCTAATTTTTTGAGAAAAAAAAAGAGATACGTGAAAAACAATCTTTAAAAAAGATATAGGAAATATCTGTCATTTAAAAAAATCGAACAAGCCGTCAAGTTTTGAAAATTGCACTCTGGTCGCAATTTTGAATGGCGGTCATATTGGATAATTACGCTTCCTAGATGGTTCTCACCTATTTTTGTGTTCAATGAGACCCAATAACTATACTCAAGTTTCACCAATTCCCCCCATTTTTGCCTACAAAAGTAGCTGGCACAAGGACCAAAATATGACTACCAATGTGAACTGTGTACCAAAGCAACATTTTAGTTAGTTTGGCCAAATAGTTTTTATATAAAAACTGCAAAACAAACTGGCCTTTTATCGGGTTCTCTACATCCCCAACTAAATCGATTTTAATAAACCTGTGCACCAACAATAGCTAGTCGATCGTCTGGATGAATTAAGTCCATTGCCCGGCATTAGTGATTGTTGGCCTTCATTAACATGGACTGGACGGAAAGGATATGAGGGACATTACCACTGACAGCTGCACTTGAATCATCTATTATCCCATCAGATTCTACAGCACTGCACTGCACTAAATTACACTGAGAAACATAATAATACTGAACTCGGTTCAGCGGCTCCAGCCATACTTTCATAAACATAGGCCCCACACACGATACTAGCGCTCGCGGTAAGGCTCTTTCAATTTTGAGTAATAGAAACACGTGCAAATATCAAGCACGACTCACAAAACAAACGAGCCGCGCGTCCCGCCAGACTAGAGCTGCACGCGCAAGCAGCAGTACTCGTAAGTTTACACATCTAATATAATACTGTTTACAATCTTCCTCATGGGAAGAAAAAAGGACGATCAAACAAAGCTTTTTTTAAAATTTTGTTATAAAATGAACTATTTGTAATTTTATTAAAACTGACCACTGCTGTGTGATATATGTCATATACATAATATTCCATTTCATCAACTTATGCCTAATAATCAAGGTTGAGGAAACTAATGTTTAGAGGAAATAAACCCACATTTGCGTGTAACAAGAGTGGGAAACTATTTTTAATAAATTACGTTGAGCTCATCCGGCGTGAATTAAAACAATGACTTTATCTCCGGGAAAAAAGATTAGATGAGCTTGATATCTAGTCCGTTTGCCTGTCAATGTTAAATATTATGTTTTTTCCTTCCTACCGATCTCTTTGCAAGCAGCTTTAAATATTGCTTTTCCTCGTGGCCCATTGTATTGTACCACTCACTTCCGTTTTGAGAGCAGAGTCTTTTAGCTCTTCCACTTTTTGAAATATGAGAACTGATCTCTTGAGCCTGTTGAATAAAGACCGCTCCCAGAATATGGCTCCAGAAACTGGAGGGTGGTTACGCAGAACAGGTGGATGACGTCTTCCTGTCTGGAAGTAATCATAACAAACAAAGGTAAATCGCACAGAGTTTACTTAACAAGAAAGAGAAATAAAACAAACACTGTTATAACTATATGTAAAATAGGAATGAGCTAAACTAAAATTAAATTAAATGTTATTATTATTATAGCAAATATATATATCTATTCCAGTCATTTAGACCAATTTTAGACAAATAAAAACATTAATCGGTAAAGATCTGAATTTTGGTATACATCCTTATTACGGATTCTCATTGAACATACTAAAAGTCCCCGTCAAAATCTGTTGCGCTCGAGCAGCCATCTTGGAAAAAAGGTACGCTTTTTCAGTTTTTTACCTATATCTCGATAACTATAACTGATACGAAAAAATAGTTCAGATAAAGAATATATTTTATTAAATTGTCTAAAAGAATATATTTTATTAACTTGTCTATAAGAAAAGCATATTAACATTTTTTTGTGTCTCCAATAATAGCTGTAATCCGACGTTGAATAGCAAAATTATTTATATTTTTGCCCTCTATTTGCCTTTTTAGTTTCAGACAGAGAGAGAGAAGGGAGAGGCATTATATGGCGGGCCCCTAGCACGTCAGAACGCGTCTAGGGCCCGCTTTGTAGGCAAGAGTTTACCCCGAGCGGAAGATGTTCCCTCTTACTGGTGACGACACGTTGTGGACACACATCATCTCTACATTGTAGGTAAGAGTTTACCCCGAGCGGAAGATGTTCCCTCTTACTGGTGACGACACGTTGTGGACACACATCATCTCTACTTTGTAAGGCAAGCGTTTACCCCAAGCGGAAGATGTTCGCTCTCACTGGTGACGAAACGTTGTGGACACACATCATCTCTACACGTCTTTATTAATTTGATCAGAAACATGGAAAGTGACGTAAATTATTATATTTGTAAGGAAAGCCTTTGTACTGGAAATACAGTGAGTGTTCATGATAAAGGACTTACCACTTTAAAAAAAAGTCAGTGAAAGGAGAAGAGGTATAAAAAAAGAAAAATTGGAGGTATTGCATACAGTGGCTGTGCATATTTCGTGCAGAAAAGAATATGCTCGTGAAAACAGCATTATTGCTGAATTAAAATTGAAACGACAAAGCACCACTGAAGCAGAAATTATTAGTTCACCGAAAACACAAAGCTCAGATTATCTATCCCAAGTTTTCGGTTTAAAAATACGTGTTTACTGTGCAAAGACAATTGATTCGCAGTTTTATAAGAGAGAGAGAAAAAATCAGGCCGATAAACGTATGAAAGTGTACAGTGTTCGTAGTTTATTCGTGAAAGAAAGTATACTACAAGCCGGTAGAAAAAGAAATGACAAATGGGGTCGATAAGTAGCTCAGTGGTTAGAAGGGTCTTCTGACTTGGTCGCCGTTGAAGCAATTTACCATGAATTATGTTACATTAACTTCTTTAAGAATCCAGCAACAGGCAAAAACAGTGGACGTGGAAAGTGGACAGTGGACGTGGAGGTTATATATTATTTTATTGAAAGTAGAGATGTGTGCCAATTTTCACTGCCTGAATTGTTGGACTTACTCGAATGCTACGTCCCTGAAGAACGTACAATAAACAAAAAACTTGAAGAGAAATACGGGAAGGATATTATTATTGCGAGGAATCAGAAAAAAGTTGCTATTATTTGTTTCTGAAATACCGATTATAACATTTTGTCGGATCACTGGTACAAACAGAGAAAATTCAACGAAAAGAAGGAACGGCTTCGAATAATAAAACAGCTGAAGCGATAATTTGGGAGGACATAAGAACACAGGTTTATGATACTTCATCGTATCCTCCGAGCGATGAATTTTTAAAAGACGTGAATAGCTGCATTCCAGATTCTCTTGACGTCCTCCTAAAAAATGTTAATACAAAAGGTGGAAAATGTGAGATTCAACTACTAGAACGGAAATGCTATGCTATATGCCATGCCATCATATCGGCAACCAGACCACGGCCCTTCTTGTTGCCATTTACAATTAACCTCGCTATATTCTTGTACTGGAAATTCGGGTTCAAAATTTGTTGACTATACTGTCAAAATTGGGTTTTAATGCATCGTACTACGAAGCACAACTTTTAGAATCATCAGCAACTCTCCAACCTGAGTTAAAAATACACCAGGAGGAGGACAGGGGAGATCAAGGTTCGAATCTTAGTCGGGTGAACTGGGCTGATTTTTCCACTCTCCCTCCCCACGCAAATGTGGGTGCAACCTTCCCTATTCCTAATACATTAGTGTAAATAGTACTTAAGCGTATTATAACCAAAAAGGTTAGTAAGACGTGGCACTAAAAAATAGTAATATATAGCAAACTGGCCTACACTAGAGGACAAAGTGGTAATCACTGCTTCGCTGGCCGCATGGTATAACACTCTACTCTCACAATAGGATATAGACTGCTGATGACGGGGAGATTGAGGTTCGAATCTCGGTCGGGTGTACTGAGGGAGGTAGTTTGAGCCCAAACCTGTACTTGGAAGGTTTTGTTTATGATTTCACAATCTCATATTTAAATAAGTAAAGTAACACTTATATATTTCATACATCGTTGGTCGTGGGGCTACAAGTTGTTAGACTCGCACTAGATTAACTTGACGGGGGGATAAGTGTAGTACAGCCCAAACCAGTAGTAAAAAAAACGCTGTGGAAAAACAACTGATTATGTAGATTACAATTTTTAAAACAAAGAGACTTTTAGAAAATACAAACTTTTTCAGCCAACATATATAAAATAATACTACAATATTGGTGATATTTTATAGGTATTAAAAGTATATCAAAATGGGTTGCTGCAGCTCACTTGTCTTGACGTATGAATACGTGAAATTAGATCTCGGGGCTTTTCTAGTTGTTCCTATGAAACTGGGAATGTAGTTCGGTGAGACAGTGCTCAGATATCATGTTCATCTCTAAGATTCGGTTCGTATCTCGTTGAGGTGCAGTGGGAATAAACCTCGAAATTGAGATTTTCGATCTTGTTTTCTCTCTTGCGTGCCGGGCCGCCCATCTGGGCTATCCGTGTATTTATATTAATAGAACAGGAACCTATAATAATAAAATGAAGTGTTTGTGTGTTTGTTTGTTTGTGTGCGATGCCCAGCCAAATCTATGCCCCGCAGAAATCTGAAATTTTTAACATAGGTGTACGGGAGGGGGTCCGAATGCACCTCGAAACAGAATTTTCTAAATTTTTAATTAGGCTATTTTTAACACAATACCAGAGTGGGTCACGGGCAATGCCGTGTGGGATTGCTAGCTATGAATAATTTAAAGTGTAGGTATGCCATCGTTTGCGTGAAGGTAGATAATGAAACCATCAATTTATCTGACCATATTTGAACCCCATCACTGGCAAAAAAATACTAGGCCCTTGGATAGCAATCTACCATCACAATACATTTTATAGTTGCATCGATGGTTACATGGTCTAAGGCGTCATTAAGTAGGCGATAATCAACGTTTGAAGCAAATGCGGGTACACTTTCTACCTGATCTAGAAAAATCTGGTCGACTGGCAAAATGGTGTTGGTGCATGAAGTACGTCCGTTTTAAAGATATCAAGGTTTTAATCCCGGTGTGCACACCGTCTAAATGTCAGGCTCATCTAATTCTTGTGGGGGTGCAAATAGAATCCCCACCGTGTAAACTGTAGGTATTTCTCCCTCCAGAACATTTTCTTAATCATCCTTACCACACGTTTTGCCAGAAATGTTACGTGACACTCATATAATTATGGCGGGGGGAGGTCGTGGGTTTGAATCTCTCTCGGGTTAACTGGGTTGGTTTTATACTCTCCCTCACTGCACGTAAAGCTGGAACATTTACACCTTACTCCGCCGGTCCATGATGGATACCTACATCCACGCATGTCGACGGACGATAACAAACAACCAATTTTAGTAGACTTTTGTTGTTGGGAATAGCGGCTCCTAACTGAGGATTCTAGGCCCCTAATTTTGAATAATCATAGCTGTATCAATGCTCTCTATTTGCGACATCACCGGGATAAACCCATTACCACATAGGGGCTTGCGACATTGCAATGACTAGTTACGACATCACCGGGAAAAAAACCATTGCCAAGGGGAAGGGTTGCCAAAGTTAATGACCTATCTCATGGTTTCAAGGTCACGATCTATTCCTGTCTTGTCAAGCGACCAAAATGGCGCCAGTCATCAGGGAAAACCCATTTCCTGTGGAGGGTTGCGACATAATTCAAGGTCACGATCTATTCCTGTCTTGTCAAGTGACCAAAATGGCGCCAGTCATCAGGGAAAACCTATTGCCACATAGAAAACCAGAATTAATCTTTGCGACATTGAAGGAGGACAACAGGTTGGCAACCCCATGTCGTCATGAAAATAACCAGAGGGGAAATTCAGGTCAGACTGAAATATACTGGCACTACGTATGAATAACCAAGGTAAACCCAGGGGAGTGTTGCGACATAGTACGCAATGATTACGTAACTAAGAAAAAAGTGTTTTGACCCGTTGGTGGAAGTGGGGTTCCAAAACGCCATACTATCTTCTATAAAATAGTTATAAGGCGTTAATTCATTTAGATGGTACTTCCGCTATTCTGGTGATAATTTGTTGTAAGAGCTTGTTAAATCTATTATATATATTTATAATAAGAAAAATATCATACTGTAATTAAAATGGGGGGTTATTGGAGACGGTTGATTGGGAAACAAATTATACAATAAAAATCATGTCTATATAGAAGGGTTTTAAATTATAAGAAATTACCTACTTTACTTTACAGTAATCACCCCTTTTAAACATCCTACTTACACAATTCATACTGTGGTTCTAGAGTTGGTGACGTCGAAAAGCAGGTTAATACCCGTATGAAGCGCCTGTTTTCCAATGGCTTTAGCAACGCTTCTTAGCAATGGTACGACACTCTTGAAAGGCCGCTGAAAAAACTTCCTATTCCATGCCCGCATTGATAGAGAACACCGTGGTAGATCTAAGATAATTCTATTCCAGCTTAGTTGACGTATTATCTTTGGTAGGGACAGTCATGTTGAGCAGCGTTTAAAATTAAGTTTCACGCACATTTTACAAACTCAATTGGTACAGGTTCACCAGTGTCTGTTCTTATATTGATTTCCATGCTTTCAATTTCCCTCTTGAGTACGAGCACGTAGTTCAACGGATTATAGCTAGCTGTATTATGTATGCTGCAGAAATAGTGAATTTTGTCGATACGAACGATACGTAAAAGCGTTGCCCACGGGCTGAGGATCGACGATATCCGTGTAGATGTACATTTGCGAGGTTGAGCCTAGTAGAATGTTGGCAGCGTACGGTGACTTTGGTACTTTGATCAGATTAGTCTGAGGATCGAAACCAAGCTGTACACTTAGTTGAATAGATAAAGTCAGCAGCTGTATATTTTTTGAAGCAGACAAAACGTTCACATTTTCGTTAGGGTCTGTGTACATGAATACAAATTCGAAATCCTGTTTAAACGCCTTTACATCGTTTATTTTATTGACCAATTCATGATGGGATATGATCCTTGAACATTTTTTATATACCATTAGTGTCCAACCAGTTGTACCATACAATATTTTGACACTCGGGTACGGTGTTGAAAGAACAAAGATATCGGATTTGGTGAAAGCGACTACCCACTGTCCTTCGAGTGTAAGACGGTGGGGTAGTTGCTTGTTGAAATTCGCGAGGGTATTTTTCAGGAAATATCCCATAGAGCTGTCGCTCAGCAAAGCGATGTAAAATGGTCCTTGGTGGTTGGCCACTGACATAACTGGCAAGAATTAAACTTGGTGGAGTAATCTTTCCACTACAGGTACTATTTCTTTCTGGCGCCTTTACTCTTGACACGTAGTATTTTATCAACTTTATATGTTTCGGGAAGACGTACGCGTTGCAATTCAGGTTCATAAAACGTTCCCTCCACCTCTTCGCCGTCAAGATCGGTCAGTCTGTAGACGACTGGTTGTCACAATCAGACACTGCTGTCTTTGAAAATTTCTTCACTCCAATTTCTTTTGTAGCCCTTTTCAAACAGAATTTTGGACTTGCTAATACGCACCATGTCACCGACTTTGAGTTTTGGCTTACTATTCTAGTTTAGACACCGTTTGCCGTACAGACTATCTCTGACTTGAAGCACATTGGTTTTTGAAACGTCTACAGCACCATTTTGATACTGGAATGTTTTGCGCCATTGTAAGAGTCGATGAGATTTTGGAGGACGTCCACATAGCGATGCGTGTTATTATTGGTAAAGTAGCGACACATGCGCCCTTTCAGAGTTCTATTGAATCATTCCACAATGCTTGCCTTCACGTCCGGATTATTAGTGCTATAGTAATACAAGCCTTCGTTATTTAAAAATTGCTGTACTAGACGTGCCGCGAACTTTGTCCCCGTGTCCATCTGAAAACTTAGAAGTGTTCGTCCACTTTGTTTGAAAATGTCTTGAAAGGCGACTCTATTGACGCTCCTCGTCTTGGATGGAAGTGTCCTCGTCCAGGCCATTTTGCTAAACATGTAGATGACGGTGAACAAGTACACGGCACCTCGTTATATTTTCCCAGACTTTGCATATCGTTGAGATCGACTTGTCGGAGATCGTCAATGTTTGACACCGCATACTTTTTATGTGGACACTTTTTTATCACAGGTTTGTATATAGTATAAGCGCCCTTTACACGAAGCCATTCACGTATTTTGTCCGGATCTTTCGAGGATGCCTTTATGAGCAACGCCACTTCTGCACACCCTGCAGGATAAGAAGGGTCATAGTAGATGACAGCTAAATGGTCCATTAAGCTTGGAACGGAAGCCACCTGTTTTCGTCCACCCTTTTCAATTTATTCTTCTTAGGGCTTTGCGATTGTGTAAGTGGCTGGTGTACGGGCGTTGGATCTCTAATTGGTGCCAAACGTTTCGGATTTACAAATAAATTCTTTCGGGACGTTTATTTTTTGAAACGCCGTGAGAAACTCCTGCCCCAGCGACGGCTCGCTGTGTCTTCTTGCTCTGACCAGATCGTTGAATACATACACAATATTGGCACCTAGAAGCGTATCGTAAATACTAACTTCCCCGTTTTCGTCCCATGAGATACTGCCTCGGTAAATAATATGTTCTATTAAAAGTTTGGCTTTTTTACGAGCCTTTACTGGTACAATATTGAGTACAGCAGGGATGGGAAGTACAAACACTTCAGGGGTGGTTGTAGTGATGGTATTTTCAGCGTGTAATTTACTACGTGCATTTGGGTAAGTAAATATTCCAAGTATACTTTTCGAGGTATGGTCTATGTTTGTAAAAAAATATTCTAAATCTTTTATTTGTGTAAATTAATATTCCAAGTATACTTTTAATGGTGTGAGCTATATTTATAAGGCTTTTATTTGTGTAAATAAATATTATAAAACTGTTATGTTTGTATTTTAACTTATACACCCAACACCCCCTCTCCTATCCTATAAATACAGATTTATTTATCTTTTTAGATCGCTCTCAAACATTATGAATAAGTTGATACATTCATAATAAAACAATTGTGTCTAAAATAATTAAATCCTTATACTTTCACTTTGGGTAGCAATCTAACGTCACAACAGTTTCAATTTATAGATGAAAAAATGAATATGTGTGTGTGTGTGTTTATGTGCATGTGCGTGTATGATACCTTACCTTAAACCCCTAATAGTTAATATTATAAACCAATATTTAGGCAGTGAAACTGTTTTAAATGCTAATATTAATAGTATAAGTGTTCCTCCTTTACACTCATATCCTACAGCCAAAAAAAATTTTTTTTTTTGCTAATGCTATATTAACTACACATGTGTAATCAATTAAGCTTAACATTTAACCATCTGCCCTTTTTAATATTTCAATCTGGCAATGTTGCCATCTCCTCCTTGGGGCTCTGTTTGATTATGTTTACTATAATCCCTACCGGAACAATAACACTACATTTCTCACGGGTGTGGAGTAGTATTGGCACACTACCATCGAAGAGAGCCCGACTCCCACGTCCGCAACCAAAACATTGGACACACATTACAAACTAATAGGCACACCTAATATCTAATGGGGCTGGGGCACACATTAAAATCTAATGAGCACACATACAAATCAAATGGGCTAAGCCCATGAGCCCTAGGATACTGTGCAAGGCCGTAGCCAGCCAATAATTTCAGGGGGGGTTTGGTGAGCACATCCCCCAATTGCTGGAAGATAAAAAACACGATAAATGACAAACGGTTCTAGAAGCTCTCTGAAGTGTTTTTTTATGATAAAATAACCCCCTAGCTGCCGAAGGGTAGGAAATTTTCTAAATATTTAACACCTCTAGAAGCTCTTTGAAGTGCTTTTTATAATAACACAGCCGCCTAATTTGTATTTGTATTTTAATTTTTAAATCGTTTGAACAATAAATAAAGCTATATATATTTTGTTCATAAAATTTCGCGGGGGGTTTGAACCCCCAAAACCCCCCCCTGGCTACGGCCTTGATACTGTGGTGGCCTCTGTTGGGGGCATGGTCTCGGGAGATGACAAAGCCACAGAATGTGGGGGTGAATAACGGTAAATCAATGCCTACATATTTTCTCGCATCCTATTGGCTAATAATAAATTTTAATTTAGCTTCGTCAATAAATTATATGTAATTTACCGTTACTTGATCAATTGTGTCTGAATCATCGTTGCATACAGTCACAACGCAAGAGCCGCGACAGATATCAAGGGTAGAATTCCTGTGGTCACTTCATAACCTAATTCTGACAGAGGAGTTTGGAATCGTATCCCTGCTGGGTAAACTGTTGGTAGGTCTCCCTCAGGCACATTTTCTTAGCCAGAAAAGTAAGTAAACATTGTAGGAGCAAAAATGCCAACTCACTTTTCCTAATGTAAATGTAACAATATCACTAAGCTTAGTAGAAAATATGGCAGAGGATGTGTCGTAAGATTCCATAGTAATTGAGTAAATATGTATAAGTGAAGGAATGAAATTCTTGAAATTGTTGTATTTAAGTCAATATATTGGAAAAATGTGATGCAATATCGTGACAAAAAAATTGAGGTAATGTCACAACCCTTAGCTATGTTGGATGCTTATTTTGATCTTCATAACTTTATTGGGTCTACATGACTAAAAGCACCGACTTGGCAAACTTGATATAATGAATTATAAAACATTAAAGAGGAATGCTGACTACTTACAACAAACTTGCATTAGTTGTAGAATAACCGGACTATAACAGTCTTTGTTTTATTAACATCAGGACTGACACATTATAATATATTTTAGAGTCAATGATGCTGCCAGACGCTGGACCACAACAGACTAATTAGTATCTTCAGGTCATCTGTAGTACTTGTACTATAGGGTGACCACTGAACCTAGGGTCTCAAGTTCGAGTTTTGTATGGGATCGCGAGGCGTGTCAGTCAGTCTATCAGTCTAAGCCAGTCTAAGCCAGTTCTTCCACGAGCGTAAACATCCAAGCTATTTTAGTTCGCTTGTATCGCATTTAACATTCTTTATTACCTCTTAGTGCTACCATTAAACTAAAATTAGAAACCTCTAGTATCATTTAGAGCTCAACCAACTACCTTGCCAGTGATCTTCCCCGCAAGATATCCTGACAGATGAGCCCATGGGAGGGGGGAAGGCGACAAGACTGGTACAACGACTCACGTCTTTAATACCAAATATTATGTTTGATGACTCACCAAATACTTTAATTCAATCAATGCAATCTCCTTGTTAAATTGCAACATGACTAGATCGAACTTGGTCATCAGCTGGTCCTGGATGGCCTGGCGAGTCTCAATGTGCTTGAACTTCAGCAGCATTTCAAGGGCCTCCTCGGAGGACCTGAGAAACACAACTCTCTCGCCCATTTGTTTAACATAATACTGTCCAAGCCGACTATTTAATAACAATACTAGGTTTTCAATGATTACGTTTTGGAACATTGTTAAAATTTATCAATTTAATTAATAGGAATTTGAAAGTAATTTATAGTAATCAAAACCGTACTATCAGCAAGTGGGACTGAGAAAACAGCACTGGTAAGTCATTTGTGGATAACAACTTCCAGAGAGACTCAAAGCTAGACTACCAGTCTCAGTGTGTTATTAGTATGGTCATCCTCACCTGAGTACTTTGAACGAATCATCTATGAAATACTTGGCGTCGTTCTCTAAGAGCTCAACCTGCTTATAGAAGTTGGTGATGAGCGCCTGCCAGTTCTCCTCATTCTTCTCTGAAAACAAGTTGAACTCTGCGTGGATGATGGGGCTCATCAGATCCTTCACCTTCTGGCACGCCGTGTCCACTTGAGAGGGGTCGTTCACGATCGCCCTCAGCTCTGCACCAAATATGTTCTCGAAATGGTACAAAACCTTCAATCAGCACATACATACATACCTTTTAATTTGGGATTGTGTGTATGCTTTTGACCACAAGTTTAGTTCAGTACATTACTTCTAGACTCAGCATTGGACTTATCTTTATGTTAAATCGTTTTAGTTTATTCCCGAAAATATAAGGTTTTATATATATTTACATAAATATATCACACACAAACGTTTAATAATGGTAATTAAAAATTGATTGATTATATTTTGGGCCACAAATAACTTCTGATCTATTTCACTAAACTGCTATAAGTATGACCATTTATCCATTGTAGAAATTGTCTTCAAATAATTAATTAATTAGGATAAATAAAGGATTGTATCTATAAAACGGTATAGTATTATTGTGACTAAAGTTATATGAGCATTGCATGCTAAATCCAAAATGCAAGAGTTTAAATCCTTGTCCAAAACAAATGATTCGACATAAGCTAAGACCAATCCGTATAATCTTAGCAAGCAAGGAAAAGTTTAGACTCTTATACGAGATGTAGGACATAAGTTGGCTTCCCCAATTCACAGCCACCAAATATTTGGTCAATAAAATGGCCGTGCATCTTGATGAATTTTTGAAATATGTTTGTTGTGTGGAACATCTCTCTGAACAATATTTTCGTTTTTTAATGTTAAGCACTGACCCACAAATGCTACGTATCCTTTGGTTAAATTTAAACCTTGCTTGACCTTGCTTGATTACACTCTGGTTCTATATCTTAAACTAAATCATAATATAAACAAACAATGTAAGTCAGTGTACTTTTGTGAGCTCATGAAGTTCCTGGCAGACAGTTTCTATGTAGTCCGTCTTTCTGAATAGTCTCTTCCTGTCGAACTCCCATCGCTGTCCCTTGCCACTGTGCTCAATCTTCTGACGCGTGTCCATGTAGGAATTCTTCCACATTGCTACCATTTCCTGAGCCTCCTCGATCTGTTTCATAGTGGCCGCCATGTCGCCACGACTTGAATTAACAAACATTATTGTTAATATTTGAATTACAATATACACTACACATTGTTTAATCTATATGAACATATATGCCAAGAGTATTGCGAGGGTACTACATTAACTATGATGCAATTAGATAATCTCAGGTGCAAAGTATGTCCTAAATACTTTGTTAGAAGCAACCAGTTCATGTTGACGTAATCTATTCTCTCTTTAACGTGAAACACACGCGATAGTTAATATTGGACACATTTTCCTTGGCTCTGAGTTTCAATGATGACCATCGATATTTTGAATGCTTTGTGCTACTCAAGATAACAAGTTTTTGTTTAAGTATTATTTATTCCTTATAGTACATTATTTCAGTTAACAATATGTTTTTTAAACTATAACTTGTAGCTAAAATATATTGATATGAGGGAATAAAAAATTAAGAAAAATATTATATACATTATAAAACATTTACTTTGAGATTTCAGGTAAAGTGGAAACAAAATTAATTACTAATTATATTGGATATAAACTAATGCCACCACCTCCGTCTTGTACCTATAAATGTGGACCTGGAATCTGTCAGGATGTGCTATGGCCAAGCTTAAGGTGGAGGCGATTGTGTTTACTTGTGTGGGTTCGTGATTTGACGTTAGACTTGGTTTTTAAAAAGGTTGATTAGTATTACTATGTATATTACAAATGATATGTAGTTAGTGATATAAGATCTTAAGAACTTTGAGAATATCCGGATGCTTATGACAAAACGAGGTGTTGCTAGGATAGCCAATAGCCTTTCTGACTTCCAGGTGGTCCCTACACGGTCTCCGAACCCCGGTACCCTGGGCTCGAGTGACAGCCCTCTTCTACGAATAATGATGAACCCGCGTCCTAGCCTGCGTAGTCCTGAATTGGGCAGAGGGACCCCTAGTCTGCGATGCTGTTTAGCCAGCCCCGTTGGCTGGATTCCCTACATTTTATCCTGGTTTCTGACCAAGGAATGCTGACAATGTTTATGTGGTCAGCTCCTCTGTTCTTCTTGTTTACAGACTAACCACAACAACCTGAAACACTCGTTTTATCATTCGCAATTCACAACGCACAATATTATACCAATACGCCTTTCAAATTAGGCCATGCGGTTACAAAACCGTAATTCAGAAAATGGAGATTTTTTTTAAATTTGAAGAATTGAAAAATAGAATAATCAAAGGACCAAAAAGAGGATTGTTTATAAAGTGTTTGTTACTGATGGATGCAATCAAAATAAAAAATAATTAACAATTTGTTATATTTGGACAAGGAATACACAATGGAGTTTTTAAAGTGAAAATTAATATTATTTTAGTGTTAAAGACATTATTAGATCAATTATTTATTCAAAAATAGGCCTAGATAAGTTCTTAATAAAGTTACACAATTTATGTATATAGGAAAAATTAACTCGAACTAGTCAGTAAAATTTAAGATAAATTTCCTGAAATGAGGATAGTAAGATATATTCATATATACATGATATAGTGCAGAGGTCCCAAAAAGGTGCTCCATGGAGCATTTCCAAGTTCTTCGCAAATATATTGTAAAGAAAAATAAAGAAACTAGAGGTGATAAGATCTCAGAACTGTGAATTTGTACTGCCATGAACTGTGTATAGGTAAATATTGGGTATAAATTATCTATCTCCTGCAGCGTGCTGTGAAGTAGTTTAGATATTAATTAATATAGAGCGTAAGTGCAGTCAGTTTTGCCCGCCAGCACCTTCTCGGAAACATGCAAAGCATCTGGAACGTCATTGAAGCACACAGAATGCCCGTGGGGAAACCAGATAGAGAGACTCAATGGTGCCAACTAACCCCTACTCTGGTAAGTTTCTATCGCATATTGAGGCACACAAACTACCCGCGGGGAGACCAGAGAGAGAGACTCGATGGCGCCAACTAACCCCTACTCTAGGAAGTTTCTATTGCATATTGAGGCACACAGACTACCCGTGGGAAGACCAGAGAGAGAGACTCGATGGCGCCAACTAACCTCTACTCTGCGAAGTTTCTATTGCATATTGAGGCACACAGACTACCCGTGGGAAAACCAGAGAGAGAGACTCTCGATGGCGCCAACTAACCCCTACTCTGGTAAGTTTCTATAGCATATTGAAGCACACAGACTACCCGTGGGGAGACCAGAGAGAGAGACTCGATGGCGCCAACTAACCCCTACTCTGGGAAGTTTCTATTGCATATTGAGGCACACAGTCTACCCGTGGGGAAACCAGAGAGAGAGACCAGAGAGAGAGACTCGATGGCGCCAACTAACCCCTACTCTGCGAAGTTTCTATTGCATATTGAGGCACACAGACTACCCGTGGGGAGACCAGAGAGAGAGACTCGATGATGCCAACTAACCTCTACTCTGGGAAGTTTCGATTGCATATTGAGGCACACAGACTACCCGTGGGAAGACCAGAGAGAGAGACTCGATGGCGCCAACTAACCCCTACTCTAGGAAGTTTCTATTGCATATTGAGGCACACAGACTACCCGTGAGGGAGACCAGAGAGAGAGACTCGATGGCGCCAACTAACCCCTACTCTGGGAAGTTTCTATCGCATATTGAAGCACACAGAGTGAGAAATGTTTACATTAGCAAACGTTATTCAACGTTAATTTGGGAGCCACAGTTCATTGATCATTTATTATTATTATTTTTATTATTATTATTATTATTTACCCAGCTGATACAAATATAATTTTCCAATTGTAGTGTGTAAAAAGATGGTGTAATTGCTAGACAGGGCGAAGTGTTTTTGGATGAATCAGTGACAGCGAGTGCACCAGAACATTCTGAAGCTGCCCAGTACTAGTTCTTTGGAAACCAGAGACTCAGCTGAGAGAATAGTACCACGATTCCAACATGGATATTTGTTTAGTGGAGACCAGTGCAAAGTGTTGCCAAACAGTACGATGTTCCCAGCAAAAATGCGCCATCATTTTCAGGGGATGCATTCCTAATGCAAGGGAAGTTTGAAATCATGCTTTGGGCTCGAAGCCTGAAAAGAGCATTCATTGTTGCACTGATCCAAAGGTACTGGGTTCAATTTCCATGTCCAAGTTTAGATCTTTAGCACATATTTTAATAAAATTAAGTGTTATTTAAGAAATAGCTTTAAACAATTACTAGACTTGGTAAATATAATTTGAAACAATTTTTCTTCTTTTCTGAATAAGAATTTTCACTACTAAGTTTATAATTCCTTTACTTTAGGTAGTTAATAGGAATTATATTTCCAAACATTTATGAAACAAAAGAAAAGAATTCACTCAACGAATTGCCGCAGAAAGAGTAGTTAATTTTGTTTAGCACTGCGCCTTAATACCAGGTTGGATTATATGCTTACGTTAATGGCTTTACGGTTGAGGAAGGTTATATGTATGGTAAGTGTACCCGAATTTGCGTGGAGGAAGAATGGAACATCATTTTGGGGAAACACTCATCAGTACACCAGACTGATATTCGAATCGTTCATATTGTTGCTTTTAAATATTGCTAATAATTTCCCTTGTCACTTGTTCCATAGCTTACTCCCACTCCCTTTTATCTTATTTAAGGTCGTAGGTAAAAGGACTCAGAGAGGGTGTAGCAAATATAATGAATGTTTAGCTTGGCACGCTAAGCCGAGGGCCTTGGTTTAAATTTCAGTTTCAGATATACTAGATACGGCTATATCCTTAACCTAAAGGTAGTTTACATCTCCTAAGCTTAGTTATTCATTTTCATTAAATTGCACTGGCATTTGCTTATCCTTCAATGTAATTTTATTCATGCATTGCTGTGCATTATTGTAATTAGTCTAACAGTAACGGCAGAATAAAGCAGACTCCCGAGTCACCAGTGTCTGTGTTTCCGATGATAGGTAATAGTAGCCAATTATTTCCACACGTCCATCACAGACTCTGTCTTAATCTATGAGTGAAGAATGGCCCTGAGAACAGGACGAATACTGGATAGTAGAGGTGTACCGACTCAGTACTAATTACCGATTGTTTAAAACAATTGTTCATGCTACAAATATTCACACAAATTAATCCTGATTGTTAATTATTCATTAATAGTTATTGGTCAATATACTTAGTATAACAACAGTTAATGTAATTAATACAAAAATATTCTATTCAAAAATGAACAATTCAAGCTTTGATTATCTTGATTTTTAATTAATCCATGCATAATTATTGATGATTGATCTTCGCATAACCGGCGAAAGTTGGAACTAGATTGTTAGTTCTACCAACGGTGTAAACTTATATTTCTTACCTGGTTAAGTAATCTTCGCATAGCCCACAACCAGGATGAGGTATGTATGTATATTTTGTTGCTGTGATTTTTATAATTAAACTCCTACCTAGAAAAATTTGCTTTAAATTTACTTTAAAAAAAGATTAATCGACTTAATAATCGCCGATGACGATTAATTGGTATCCGCATCCATCGGTACACCGCTAGTGGATAGCGTGGCAGATAAGCAAGTAAAGGAATAAATTAAATAACAAAAAATCGCTCAACATTTCAAACTGAGAATATGATAAATTAATGAAAAAGTGGGCAGGGTGTTTTTAAATTATTAGAAAATTAATAAAACATTCACTTTTTGGCGTCAAGAAAATTTAAATTTTGAATCCAAGTAGAAGGACCACTCGAGATATCCATCAAATTTTTAAATGAGGTGTTAGAAAACTAGGGGGTTAAAAACTAACCTTAGCTAATAGAAAAAAGAGAACAATTTTGTATGGTGTAGAAATTAAACTTTTATGGGCAAATGAAATAAAAATCTTTAAAGAAATGTATATATACATATATAATATATGTGTGTTTTATGAAATAAAATTAATTTAAGAGTAGTTTATTAATGACAGATTTTGTAAGGATTGTACTCTTTTTTTAAAATACAGAATCAATTCAACATTGGTGTAGGAGTATAATCTGTATGGGGAGGGGGACGCGGTGCAAAAAGAACCAACTGCTGTTAAACACTAAACATACAGGAATGACCAAAACCAATAACATCCGACTCTAGGAAAAACAAGGACGTTTTGTGTTTGCAAGAATGTTTTTATTTGTGCTTACCTAAAAAAACGATCTCAAAACATTAATTACGATTTATTTAATAAGTCTATCGTTCAAATAAGTTAAATATTTTGGTCTGTTTTTTGTGTGTCTCAGAATTTTATTTTCCAGACGTATTTTTACTTCAGAATTATTTAAGCCCTCCGTTATCTTTCTCTGACAACACGGGCTGTTACAGGAACCGAACTGTTTCGCTAGCAGGGAAGGCGGGACCGCTCACGCTGCATCTAAGGCAATGGCATTTTATTAAATATATCAACTGGTTTTTGCGATTTTTGATATTTAGAGCTGTTTATGCGTGAATGTGCATCTCTAGCAGTGTCCGTGCCCGTTATTTGGAAATTCCATTATTGGGAAAATGTTTCGCCATAAGCGTCCTTGTTATTTTGCCCGGATGTTTAAACTGCCTGTTATAAAGAATCATTCACTATTGAAAGGTGTCCGCTAAGGGAGAATTCACTTTACCAGTTGGAGACATGAGGGATAGGATAACTAAGGATATGTCTTATTATCTCGGTTTTAGATGTCTAGAATGGATGCTGCGCTCTGGTAATGAGACTCTTCTAGAATTAACGTTCAAACAAAGTCTTATGAGCAAATCATTTTTCATGCTACCAGTTCTAAAATGAATAAAAATCTTTGAATTATTATGCAATATCACTTATGTATGAATGGCATGAATTTATTTATTTATTAATTTTTGAATTTATCCCAAAATAATATAGTAGAGACCTTCAATGTGCATTCCTTACATTTTATTAAAGTTCAGTCCCAGCTTGGTGTTGGGTGAGTTCACCCCGTGTTCTATGCGTTTTGAATGACGAGCCCTCATTAAGATAATTCCCTGTGCAGCCTTGAGCTGGTTCATTTTAAGCCCGACCAGCTTTTACAACCCCCTCTTCCAACTTTTACAATCCCACCCCTACCTCTTTCCATTGTTGTATCTTTCTCTTTATTTAAAAAGAAAGGAAAATAAAATATTCAAATGGTACCTTATTTTGCCACATGTTAGCGTCACTATCGTACTAGAGCTTTCTCTTGCCGAGATATGGAACTATAGGGAGTAATTTCTAGACTGGAAGGCACTACACCCTATAAAAATCCTTCTATGTAGTAATATTCTGGTAAGAAAAAAGACCTCCCAGACAGGGAATTCTACCAAAATAAAGACATACGTCCAAAATTGATTGTTTTAATAGAATTTTAACATTGATTGGTGACTTCTATTTTATATATATATATATATTTAACGCCATGCACGTGGCTGTATTGTTAACCGGTATTAACGCAGTGTTGCCAAACTTCATTATTCTGGCCTGTAACTAAGGATGTGGTATGGAATTTTTTATTTATTAATACTGTACTCATTAAAAGTATCGGAAGAAAAATATCGATATCGTACTAGCATCAAAAGAAAATTATCGATAACATTAAGTATCGGTATCGAAATTATAATCTGTAAAAAAGTTATTTTATCGAGTAATAATAATTTCAGCCTCTGCATCATAATTGCATTTTCATATTTATTTAAACAATGAAAATCATAATGTTTTTTAATATTTTAAAACAAATTTTAAAAGATTATTTTTTGCTATTCTACTTCATAAAAAACTTTCATAGTTCACTTCTGGGAGTTGCAATTTTTTAACTACATTCGTCGTTTATATAGTGTAGCAAGATAGATTACTAGCTACTGACAAACAATAGAAAAATGTACACCCGGCCTAGCTTCATCTGCTTAAGCAACGCACATAAACTCTTTTGCTTCGTTTGCTTGGGGCACCCTCAAGTTGAGTGAGTTCATTGAGCTTTATTTTGTTTAGTTTGTGATGATGATGCTCATTGATAAAGGAATGGGTAGTAAACTGATCGCCCAGTTGGGAATCAGGCTGTATTGATAAACAAAGATGAAAGAACAGATATGAATTATGACAATCTAAAAGAGATTGAATGCTAGAGATGAGTCTTGCTTGTCGTGTATAAAATGAGTGAGAATTGAGAAGTAGTGTAATTTGTTCTTCCTCCACAGTCTACCCTAGTACATAATATCCTAGCATGAGTGAAGATAACCAAAAAATGTTTATTTCGATTCCGATCCGATACCGGAGTGTGAGTGCTAGTATCAGGAAAAAGGGTATCGAGTAAAGAAATACTAGTATCGAATGGAAAATATCGTTATTAGTAAAGCATAGATACTTTATTCACATCCCTACCTGTAACTACTAAAGAAACTACTAAGAAAATATAACTGTTAAAGAGTCTATGAAGAATATATTGAATTTATAGAACTAAGCATGATTACAACAATAAATATACGATAAGTGATAAGTAAGTCAGGGAGCAATCCAGAGTTTAAACTCCATAAGAAACATTATGGAAAATTAGACCAAGAAGAGTTTCTTTAGTAACCATATCAATGACAATTTAATTACGGGGGAATAAAATGGGGGGATTATCGACTTCATTCACGTGTGATGGAACAATTTATTGTAATTATGATTTCATTAATAATATCACTATGATAAGATTACTAGAAGATTAGTCATACCCGAGAAGAGCTTTGAAGTTGAGATTGATATCCACCTTGTTGCAGAGCACGTAGGCGATCCTCTCCAGCAGACCAATCATCTTCTCATCAGTTGAGTAAAACTGGGAGAGCACCCAGATCATGTGAAGTCCATCCATCATAGAGGGGAGGATGTCTGTAATCGTGCGGAAGTCAGTGGCATTTGACATTGTCTAGAAAAAAAAATTATCTGCGTTAACCATAATCAAAAAATGGATGGCATCATGCGGGTGGGCACCATTACATCGCAAGTCCATTACATCGCATGTCCATTACATCGCGTTTTAGGAACAAATACATTGTAGGTCCATCACGTCGCATTTCCCCCACCTATTTATACACAGCTAACCCTACTCTTACGTACAACCAATAGGATTGAAGGGGCGTATATATACAATTACATCGCATATCCATTACGTCGCATTTTCCCCACTTCTCTATACCCAGCTAACCCTACTCTTACGTACAACCAATAGGATTGAAGGGGCGTATATATACAATTACATCGCAAGTCCATTACATCGCATGTCCATTACGTCGCATTTTCCCCACTTCTCTATACCCAGCTAACCCTACTCTAACGTACAACCAATAGGATTGAAGGGGCGTATATATACAATTACATCGCATATCCATTACGTCGCATTTTCCCCACTTCTCTATACCCAGCTAACCCTACTCTAACGTACAACCAATAGTATTGAAGGGGCGTATATATACAATTGTTATTATTAGCACCGCGCCTTACTACCCGTTTGGGTTATACGCCCTTACGCTAATGTGTAATGGTAGGGTGATTGTGAGAGGAAATGGAGGACCTACAGTTTAACGTGGAATCCGAACCACGGTGGAGGCCTAGTATTCCCCACATTCACAAGATGTATTGTCAGAGGTGAACGAAGGGTTTGGTAATCAGATAAATCTGTGCCGAGACCAAGAATTGAACCCCGGACCCCCAGCAACGAAGTCCGACACCTTACCCCTAGACCACCAGGTCACCTATATACAATTACATCGCATTACAAATACATTGCAGGTCCAACACGTCGCATTTCTCCACCTCTCTACACACAGCTAACCATATTGACCAACACGATCCCAACAAGTTGTGTTACAATATAAACGCACTCCCAACTTGTTGTGGATGTTGGCCAACATGTTGGTGTTGGGTGAGCTGGTCAGAGCCAACAAGTAGTGTTGGGTTGTGTTGGATCATTTGCTAGAGATAATAAACGACCAACCCAATATGTTGGCCGAGTTGGGAGGTTCTGCGCATGCGCTATCGAGTTGAATGGATGTTTAACCTAATCAACTTTGCCAACAAGGGGAGTCAGACACATAATCCTTTCAACCAAACCTACCTTCATAGTGAGAGCGAAGACTCTTTTATTATGTAACAAGTTGGATCCAACATGTTGGAAGACAAGGCATGTGGAAAAGTAAGCTTTGTTTATTCTAGCCAACTTGTTAGACCAACATCCTGGTTCCTCTACCTTTTTTTAATCAGTCTACACATTTATAGCCATGTATAATTACGTATTACTTGCCGTTTCTTCATTTATTGTGGTGACAGGAAGTGTACTCTTGCAGAAGAACCAAAACTTAAGAAACGGTAGGGCGTTTCAAGTTTTTTTTGCTAGACGTCGAATTGAAGGTGTGTATATGGTAATAATGAGTTACCTACATTTGTAAAGTGGAGTTGATAGCTTTGTACACATGAAACATTACAAAGAACCAAATACTTTTGATATAAATCAATTAAAAATCTAGTAGCCGAAGCTATTATTATTTATTATTTTTAGTGAGGAATTCTCCATCAATTCTGAAAATTGAAGAATGACACCTGAACATGGGTCCCGGGTTCGATTCCCGTGTCAAGGTGTAATTTTTTTATTTTCAGAATTTAAATCAATTAGTTTAACTGTATTAGCCTTGTTCCATTACATGATCACAAAATTATGCTAGCCCCGATTTTAAAAGTTAAACTAATCTGAAAATAAAACACATGCTTCACCAAGGTTAGACACTCATTCAACTCTATAGCGCATGCGCAGAACCTCCCAACTCAGCCAACATGTTGGGTTTGTCGTTTATTATCTCTAACAAATGATCCAACACAACCCAACACAACTTGTTGGCTCTGATCAGCTCACCCAACACCAACATGTTGTCCAACATCCCCAACAAGTTGGGAGTGCGTTTATATTGTAACACAACTTGTTGGGATCGTGTTGGTCAATATGGTTAGCTGTGTGTAGAGAGGTGGAGAAATGCGACGTGTTGGACCTGCAATGTATTTGTTCAAAAACGCGATGTAATGGACATGCGATGTTATTGTATATATACGCCTCTTCAATCCTATTGGTTGTACGTCAGAGTAGGGTTAGCTGGGTATAGAGAAGTGGGGGAAATGCGACGTAATGGACATGCAATGTAATGGACTTGCGATGTAATTGTATGTATACGCCCCTTCAGTCCTATTGGTTGTGTGTCAAAGTAGGGTTAGCTGTGTATAGATAGGTGGGGGAAATGCGACGTGATGGACCTGCAATGTATTGGTTCCTAAAACGCGATGTAATGGACATGCGATGTAATGGACTTGCGATGTAATGGTATACACCCGCATCATGCTTGCACCTTGAACCTTGAAGCTTGAACCTGATACCAATATTAAAATAATGAAAATAGTAATACAACCCGTTTCTGTACCATTTATATAATATAATATAACTAGTATATTTAATCTCACTTCATTTGTTAACAACATAGCAAGATTCAAGCAACCCACTATATTGCTCTTAGAAATTAATTAAATAATAACGAATTTAATACATTAGTTAAATAATTGTTTACATGCTTTGAAGAGATGTCCAAGTTTGAAGAGGAGGGGGTGAGTGTGAAGCAGAATATAATGATGAGTTAGCATAAGAGGAAGGAGTTGAGAAGAGGATGAAACAGGAAAGAACCCTAGGTTCAGACGAACTAGCGGTAGAAATGATAACTACAGGAGAAGAAGGAATGCAAGGTTCTGAGAGTGAAAGGAAAGGAGAACAAAATAATCAGAAACTGGAAGAAGGGAATTTATTTAATCAATTTTAAAGGAAGTATAACAGGAATAAATGTATTAGTTATACGTTGATGTGCCACCCTATGAGAATGAAGGATGGTAGGGAAAGGAACGGCGCTGATTTAAGGAACAGGGGTCTACAATAGACTTGATCTTCGGTGATGGAGAGAAGGTATGAATTTGTAAAGGACTTAGCAATGGTATTTATGAATGTGGAGCAGGCATATAATAGTGTGGAGATTAAAATAAAGTGTGGAAAGTGGTGGAAGAGGCTGGAATGGGAGTCAAGAGTATGCACTGTATGAGGATAACATCAGTTGTGTTCAAATGTAGAACAATTGGATGGCGTGGTTTCAAATTCAAAATGGAATGAAGCGTAACAAGAACAGGGTATCAGGGGGAGTTATTCTTTATGTGTGAAGAGATCTGCTGTGAAGAAGATAAGGTCCCTTGAAATGTAACAAAGTGCAGTATAGGGTGAACTTTGTACTCATCGTCTCACATGTAGAAGAAACATGGACATTGAATGTAAGTGCAACTAGAAAAGTGGATTACAGTTAACGTTTAACATATTTATTAAATTTGAGCTTACATCTATAAAGCCGTGTGTGTGTGTGTTATTAAACAGGGCCTATAATATGGAACCAGCCTAGCAATGACAAAATTGAATTCAAATTTAATCAACGCAACAATTTTAACAGGTTTCTCTCAAGGGAATGTGTGCTTCATACCAACACTTGATTAGGATCCTGTAGACCATTACATCCCTTTTATTTTTAGACAGAGACAGTTCCCAGTTAAACTATTGTTCTTGATGACTAGTAATAAGTTACAAGGTCAAGCCTCGGATAGGCTTCGTATTTATCTGTCCACGATAGTTTTCAGCCATGGCCAACTAAACGTGGCGAAGCTCAACAGACGTAAGGGTTAAATCTGTAGAAGGGTCAAATTCGGGGACATTGAGACTGACAACCCCTAGAGTTGACGCGCACGGTTGCGTGCTTTAATCGTTGCTTCCCCTTCACTCTAATATGTAGAGGAGGTAACGATTACTAGCACAAGGTGAATACACGATCAGGAAACAAGAGGGACCATGTTTCTGAAACATAGAATAATACTAAGGTAAAAGAAATAAATGTATAACAAAAAATAAGATGAGATAAAGGTTTACAGTAAAATAACAAGATTTAAAGTTAAATATCAGTAATAACAGTATAAAGTGTCAGAAATATCAGTTCGGAGTATCATGTATAAATTCAAAGGAAAACAAGCCCTTTAGATTGAACATATGGCAGGATTTAACAACTACAGAAATATAGGACCTTGTATCTCGGGAGAATAAGTGTCTAAAACAACACAGTAACGGTTAAAAGGGGAGTTAAGTAGAAAGAGCACAAAGGTAGTCGGACTTGCGCCAGACTACAGCCAGAAGGGCTTAAACAAAAAACAAAGTGAAAAAATAACTAATAAATAACAGTACTCTAAATCCTATAGTTTTAAAGTTACTAGGTTAAATATGGGTAAAGATAGCTAGCTTGAGTTAAGTAAAAGTAGAGTCCCATAGATACTCTAAATAGTGAACAGTAAATGGATGATCTATTATATACATACAAGGCTAACAGTCAGGTGTCAACACCTGTAGTACTATGGCCGGTCTTTTCCTGGTAGGTACAGCCGGAGCATTCAATAGTACATATACACAACTACCCATACCCTGGGGTATGCAACATTAAATACAAAGCCAAACGAGGCACCGAGGCGAAAGGAAGTACTCTCCGTGCGGGCCACTATATTAAACTAGCCGTGTTCCGCACTTTGCGCACCCAAAATAGTAACACAGAGAAGGTGCCAAAAAGAATGTAATGTGACATTGACCTAACTAGGTCCTAGACAAATATGTAGACAAACTTGCTTGTAGCCATACAAATATAAAACATATGAACATGCCGTTTAGGACGTTACGAAACATCACTGTGCCACAAGTACTCAGAATAGTTGAATGAATAAATGGATTAGAAAAATTTGACCACCTGGTCTTCCTTATATATAGAGCCTAAAGCCCCCGTATTAAGCTATGTCAAATGAACATAAGAAAAATATAGCCAGACTATCTGACGATAGGTATTAACCAGTTAGCTTATTTGGCTAAATAAAACATGTCTGAAAGACATACAACATATAATTATAGAGCAAAACTTCAGCTAGTGTCTGAAGGACACAAAACATTATTACAATAGAACAAACTATGTCGGAAGGACATAGCATTCAAAAGTCGGAGATATAAGGCGATACATAATCGGATCTGGCGAGGCTTCTTCTGCGACGTGGCGGTGAGTTCGACTGCTGATACATTGTGACCACCAGTATTAGTGGCACTGGAGATTAGTTCAGAAGTTCTTTCTTCGACGAAATTTTACAAAAAAGTGCAGTTATGTGACCTTACGGCGGTTGCCCGACTAACAATAGCCAAATTGACAGAAGTGCCAATCTAGGTCATCTTTGAAAAAGCTGATTTATTGTTCGAGTACCGAGTCACTGTCATGCCTCTTAACCTCGTGTATGATGAATTATTTACCTTGAGGTGAAACATATGAGATGAAGCCGTGAGAAAATTACAGAATTATGTATTACACTGTGAGATGATAATTGATATTGTGAGAGTTTGCGCTGGGTCTCGACTATGTTGAGGATTTCTTCTAGGGATAGGAAAGGTGTGACTAAGGTGTGACTAAGGTGTGACTAAGGTGTGATGGTGAATTGTTGGTGATTTGTGAGAGTCACTTCCTTGAAGGTGATAGGTAGGATTTGACTTTTCTAGGGATTTGGTTTAAAGTGTATGGATACATTTATATTCCCCATCTGAGGCCGACCCCGGCGCAAATATTATCCTCTGACTAGTTTATTGTTAATAATAAGATTATTTTTATGCTACATATAGTTTTTTTCCTGGGTTTATAAACTAGTTTTTTTTTTACATTTATAAATAAATTAATTTACATTAACGTTGATCCCTGGGGCACCCCTGCTTTTATGTCGTGCGTTTTGGATTTGGCCACCTCCATAGCTACCTGGAACCTTCTCCGCGTAAGGAAACTGGCGACTATGACTGATACATTGGGGGTAACCAAGTTTTATTAATTTTTCTATTAGGCCTATATGTCAAACTTTCGGTCTCGGTCTATGACAATCATTAATTTTTCCGCTGTCTCTTTTGCTTGCATTAGCTGTGTAAGGTATGGTTTGAAGTGTGCTATCAGATTAATCATAATTACATCTTTAAAAAAGTTAAATAGCTCCTTGATGTCAGAGGTTGTGGATGTTTGTTCTTGGGTTGCTTGCTGTGTGGGCCGTGTTGCTTGCCGCACAACCTGGCTGTATTGCCGGCTTGTGGACGTGACCTCGGATTGGTGCGTTTCGGCCACTGTCCTTGGTCGTTGGGGGAGAGAGGGGAAGTTTCTGCCGGTGGCTTTTGGGGGTAGGGGGATCCGTCTCTGTTGGCCGTTCGGCTGTTGCCCGACACAGAATATCTGACTTGACTATAATGCCAAACCAGGTTGTCTGCGACAGGGCTGATTTGTTGTTTGAGTACCGAGTCATTGTCATGACTCTTAACCTCGCGAATGAGCTTATATACCAGATGAAATGGAACCAATGAAATGATCCGGTAGAGTACTACAGGTGTATGATTTTGTAGCCCGACTCAGGACTGTACTGACTTGACCGTAATGCCAAACCAGGTCTGCCTGCGAAAGGGCTATATTTGTGTTCGAGTATAAAGTCACTTTCGTGACTCCTGACCTCGTGTATGAACTTTAACCATGTACATAACATTGTATAATAATTACACTGTGAGGTGAAATTGGTGAAACTGAATGATTGCGCTGGGTCTCGGGATTTGGGGAGGATTTTCTTGACTGGGATGTGGGAAGGTGTGTATAAGGTATGATGATGAGATGTTGATATCACATGAGTCGATTTCCAGGAAGAGGATCGAAAGTTTTAACTTTACTGAGGGCAATAGGTTTGACGCGGTTGGTTACATATCCATTCCCCATCTGGGGCCGACAGTGGTGCCAGCGTTATTCTCTGGCTAGAAGGTTGACCTAGTCGGTTATCCCAGTGGAGTCCGGCGGTG
>CABEEJ010003701.1:59247-77407 GCA_901482245.1 Timema douglasi
TATACAATTTACAATCCTCTTTATAATGAGCCTAGAAACACGGATACAAAGGGGAGGGGTTTTCACTTCCAACTCAGTTACGCGCAAATAGTCCGTGACGTCATTCTGACACAACTTTGTAGGTTATCCAAGTCGCTGATTGGACACGTCGTTGTCGCTCTGCAGTCTTCCCTTTCTCGACCAATGTGCAAGCTTGAAAGTTCGGCGTGGCATTTTCATATCCCTCCGCCAGACGGCAAACCAGGGTCAGTTGATTTGGCAGAGGGGGGTCAAGTAAACATTGGCTAGTTTATTTCCAATGTTCGGGCTGAGTAGACCGTTGAGCCGTTCTCCGAGATGTAGTTGCCCAACTCTTGTTTATTGGTGCGTTTGACTCGCCAGCGACGTAGCCAGGGGATCTGGACGAAGGTACGTTTTGAACAGTTATTTAACTACACTGTTTATAATGGATTTTTCTGAATGCTGGCTTTGAGTAATGGTTGGGGCTAGATAGGGCTATAATAGAGAAGAATACTATTATAGGTTCTTTTGGAGGTTATTTCTGGGGGTGGGTAGTATGTATCTTGGCAATTTTATTAGTGATATTAGGTTAGGTGGGGAGTAATTGTGCAATACAAAGCATTGTATTGTTACACACCCAGTAGTATGGAATTAAAACACACCCACCACCACTGGCCTGGCTTCTCTCCGTCTGATGGAGCACTAACACACACATCATCTCCAGTGGGTTGAACAATTTCGACTGAAACGAGACGCTGGTCAGCGTCTCGCTTGTCATCGAAGCCCGGCCCACAACAAACAAGGACTTAATTTGACCAAGATCGTTTCCGGTTCCGCCATCGGGGATGTTCTGTAAACTTCGAGTGGTTACTGGACTGATCGCTAAGATTCGAGAACGCTAGTCGTCTCTCTTCCTTTTGTTCTTTGTTTCCCCCCTGCCTTCCCCCTCCTCTGAGAACAAGTGTAGGCTGTATCTACTATATAATGGCTAGTATTGTTTACCTCGGCACTCATTGTACCACTGGCTTGCACAAAGGTGAGGGCACCAATATAAACTAGAGCTAGAAAACTTTATTCAAAATTCTGTTCTGATATAAATAATAGGGAGGGATTCTTTTCAAAATTGTTGTTTGGGATTACTTGATCATAATCATGTTTTGTAGATGAGTTTTTTGGTGGGGTTTAACGTGGATGAACCGCGAGTCAATAATATTTGTTTTTAAGGGGAATTCATGATTTGCATTTGTACTCTTTGTGTACTTGTGGCGCGCTCTCATCTTCACTTAGTTCAGTTTAGCGATTACATTCGTATTTTTACCCGTTTCAAGAACCTTATTAAAATAATGTATGCACGCTTTAATTGCGTGGATTATTGTATATATTTAAATCAAATCATGTTATTATGTTAGGTTGTATAGATTCTAACGGCGGTTTACGAACCATATTTATACACTTCAAAGTAAATTATAAAATTAAGTTATCCATTGTTACTTAGGTATTGAATTCAACGACAATTGTTGAGACTTATATATCATAGATTTAATCACTTCATCTTACTCTCCTTGTGTCTGCTTTGGCAGAGTACATTATTTATTATATATCGATATTTAAAAGTAAATTTTTATGGCTTCACAATTTCATGTATATAGTTTGAATCATCTTGAATTGATTTTTATTGCCAGACTACAAATTGGCTCTCTATGCCATTGTTGAAGTATATTATGTATCTTCATTACCTTTATACCTGACTTAATTAAAATAAAACTATGTTTTCTCTTGTGATCCCTTGTTTGTCCTTTACACACGCTTCCAGATTGTCTGTGGGTGTCACAGTGTCTCCCGGCGACCGAGAGCTTCCCTCACAGAACCATGAGGGTTTATTATGACTGACGTCACAAACTGGTTTCCCAATAGATACTTTCCAGTGAGAATAGTGCTAGTGTTTTTTTTGTTCTCTCTAAAACTGCAATACATTTCAAGTAAAATTATATTCTAAATATTAAATATTTTAAATATTTGGTCCATGTTAAAATAGTTCTTTCTTTTGTGATTTATATATTTGTGATAGTTTCAAATAATGTTAACAATTTGCATTAAGAAATCTTTTTGTTTATCTGTGAGGTTATATTGTTCCTTGGTTCTAAATAAAACAGTGCCTATGGGTAACCAACAACCGCGACCCTCTAAATTGAATAGAATAAAGTTTTGGGCTAAAAAGTTGAGTCTAAGCTCCAAACGAATAAACGATATTCCTATTTCTTGACAAGTGTTATAATTTTGATTCGATTTATATCTAGTATGAAATAAGTATTTGTATTAGCTAACAATAAACACACCGTCACTCCTAATAGTTTGAATAATAATAGACACTTTATTTCTTATTTTCAACTTTGCATTATAAATATTGCTTTTTTATTTCATACAAAGCCGAAACTGTTAACCTCGTTAGAAAATGTGTTCAGAAATCCATCTACTAGGCCTACTGGTATTTTATGTTATCTTATTAAATATGGGTATTTATTTGCACAAAGTTCTTTTTTCTTTACATTTAAAAGTTTAAAAAAATGTACATACAATCAAAACAAGTAGTGAAAAGAAGTTGGGGGTCCTCACTTTTTGCTAGTGGCCCCCAGCACCAGAATTCCTTGATCTGGCCCCCATAATAAGGTGCGAAAGAAAATAAATCTCAATACATAAAGCTGAAAATAACGTATGTTTGTCAGGAACTAAAACCTACTTCTCGATGAAGTACCAGGTTAAAATTTGGTAAGAAGGTAGGGCTTGCCTCTTTTAACCTGAAAAATCTTAAAATTAGAGATTTCAAAATTAATCTTAGGTAGACAGAGGGGGTCAAAATAATCAGATAATAATTCCAGATATGCTAAAGAATTGAAATGTATTATAAAGGCAGAGAGACATGTCCAGATAACAAAATTAAATAATTTTCATATTTATTTCGTAGGGAGTAATAAACGATAAAAACTAAGCCTTCTTTATTATTATTTTATTCCATTCTCATTATTTGGGATTTAATGACGACATGTTTCGGTGTTATATGTTACACCATCTTCAGGTCTTATTTATGATGACAATGAAGGGTATATACCATTACATCGCAGGTCCATTATATCGCATGTCCATTACATTGCGTTTTAGGAACAAATACATTACAGGTCCATCACGTCGCATTTCCTCCACCTATCTATACACAGCTAACCCTACTCTGAAGTACAACCAATAGGATTGAAGGGTATATATATATATACAATTACATAGCATTACAAATACACCGCATGTCCATTACATCGCGTTTTAGGAACAAATACATTGCAGGTCCATCACGTCTCATTTCTCCACCTCTCTACACACAGATAACCATATTGGCCAACACGATCCCAACATGTTGTATTACAATATAAACGCACTCCCAACTTGTTGGGGATGTTGGCCAACATTTTGGTGTTGGGAGAGCCACTCAGAGCCAACAAGTTGTGTTGGGTTGTGTTGGATCATTTGTCTACACTAATATTATAAAGAGGAAATATTTGGTTTTTTTGTTTGTAATGGATAAACTCAAAAACTACTGGACCGATTTTAAAAATTCTTTCACCAATATAAAGCTACATTTAACATAGGCTATATTATATTTTGAAAATTTAATTCATTCCTCATAGAAATGTCGATAGTCACTTATATTTTATGGTAGCGTCTTTGATGATTCTTCAATATGTGTGTTGAAAATAATAATGCGGGGGGGTGGGGGGTCTAGTAAGATATAATAAACGCTCAACCCAACATGTTAGCCGAGTTGGGAGGTTCTGCGCATGCGCTATCGAGTTGAATGAGGGCCTAACCTTGGTGAAGCATGTGTTTTATTTTCAGATTAATTTAGATTTTAAGATTTGGGCGAGCATAATTTTGTGATCATGTAATGGAACAAGGCTAATACAGTTAAACTAATTGATTTAAATTCTGAAAATGGAAATATTAAACCTGGTCACGTGAATCGGACGTAGGACGCGTGTTCAGTTATCATTTTTCAATTTTAAGAATTGATGGAGATGGAGAATTCCTCGATAAAAAGAATAAATAATAATAGCTTCGGCTACTAGATTCTTAATTGATTTATATCAAAAGTATTCTGTTCTTTGTGATGTTGCATGTGTACAAAGCTATCATCTCCACTTTACAAATGTAGGTAATTCATTATTACCATAGACACACCTTCAATTTGACGTCTAGCAAAAAAAACTTCAAACTACCTACCGTTTCTTAAGTTTTGGTTCTTCTGCAAGAGTACACTTCCTGTCACCACATTAAATGAAGAAACGGCAAGTAATACGTCATCATCCATGGCTAGAAATGTGTATACTGATTAAAAAAAGGTAGAAGAACCAGGATGTTGGTCTAACAAGCTGGCTAGAATAAACACAGCTTACTTTTCCACGTGTCTTGTCTTCCAAGATGTTAAATAATAAACGAGGCTTCACTCTCACTATGAAGGTAGGTTTTGTTGATAGGATTATGTGCCTGACTCCCCTTGTTGACAAAGTTGATTAGGTTAGACACTCATTCAACTCCATAGCGCATGCACAGAACCTCCCAACTCGGCCAACATGTTGGGTTGGTCGTTTATTATCTCTAACAAATGATCCAACACAACCCAACACAACTTGTATGGCTCTGACCAGCTCGCCCAACACCAACATGTTGGCCAACATCCCCAACAAGTTGGGAGCGCGTTTTATATTTTAACACAACATGTTGGGATCGTATTGGCCAATATGGTTATCTGAGTGTAGAGAGGTGGAGAAATGCGACGTGATGGACCTGCAATGTATTTGTTCAAAAACGCTAAGTAATGGACATGCGATGTAATGGACTTGCGACTTAATAGCATATATACGCCACTTCAATCCTATTGGTTGTACGTCAGAGTAGGGTTAGCTGTGTATAGATAGGTGGGGGAAATGCGACGTGATGGACCTGCAATGTATTTGTTCCTAAAACGCGATGTAATGGTGCCCACCCGACAATGAATTATTTAAAATACATACTATCAGAATGTTTGTGAAATTTTGAAGTATTATTAGAATAAGTATTATTCACCTTCTACCCATGAATGTTCTATAGTTATGCTCTATATTTCAGCGAAATATTTAAGGTAGTTTTACACGTTGTTTCTTAGAGAAGTTTTTAAATATACGTTCAGGTCTCAGACATTGTCTCTTCCCAGGGCAGTTGCCTTGTTTATGGAGAGGTTTCATCTCTCCTTTGCTAATTAATTATTTTTGCTGTTAATCTATACTTTGGAGTCTATTGTGGCGGTACAAACACTTCAGAATATATATTTACTCCAGAACATTAAGGTAAAAAGGCCCTCTCTGTAAAATTGTTGTTCTCAAGTATGGTCTGAGTATATCTTTTATGTTGGTCTCTTACTTTTTTTAATTGTTTATTGTACCTTTTGCTAGATTTCCTTGGTCTCTACAATATTTATGGGCCTATTCGATGGCTCTGTTACAGACTGTATATAACTAGCTAAAGATAGGTAAGTACTGCAATTAACTTTAGATCTCCTAATTTTACAGAGTAAGTGTTTCTTTTAGCTATAAATGCGCTATTTACTAACGTTATGAGCGTATAAGACGATTGCAATGCAGTGAATGCATCAATAATTTTATTTTTGTACGTTAATGCGGGGCGTGTGTGCATACATTTAGGTCCTAGCCAGCACTCGTAATGCAGACCTTACGATGCTTGTGAATATTCTTACTTCTAGTTTTATTGAAATCTCTATTGATGAGGTCTAAAAAGTGTTTAACTTTGGTAAAGTTAATTATCTTATGATCTTTTTTATAACTAAATAAACTAAAGGAATACTAATAAACATAAACTATAGAAAGATATTATTGTAAATTCTTTGTTTCTGTCAGACTTAAATAATCATTAGACTAACCATTTTTTTGTATAAATGTATCAACCATACCGCATTGAATAATTTATAGATATTAATTAATAAACATAGACGTAAAGTAACATGCTTTGTTTGGCGTATTATATAGCGTGCATGTGTTCAGTCTTGTGGATTTAATTTTCGTTATCGTTTCGCGGCATGCCAGAGAAAATATACAAGTGGAAAGTTTCATTCTATACCATTGTACCCATGATCCCCAGTAGTATCCAGTTGATTAAATTAAAACAAAGAAAAATAATAAAACGATTCTTAAGATTACTAAAAAGACAGCCCAGCAATTCGAGATATATTTATTGTGTCCTCAGAAAATTATTAACTGTGAGCTGCAGCAATGCTACTTATCTCTGAACAGTTCCTAGTTTTAAAATGGATATTTTGAGGTGAGGAGTTTAACGTTTGTGAGGTCCGAGTCATGAGTAAAGTACCGCTATACACTAGAGGGTCTACAAAAGACAAACTAAGTACCGTAGGTCAGGTTTATGGTGGCAAATCCTACCGGATAAGCGAATTCATGAAAATCAGCAGTAAAGATCTCTATTCACTGTTGAAGTCATGGAACTGGCAAGCGATGATTCTGAAAGTGAAAGATGTTCAGATAATAAGTGTGCTTAGGAAATGGTGAACGACATCCCAGAGAGAATTGACACTCCGTTAGATGATTACGCCAATGAGTTAGCTGAAGGTGTGACGAGCTAATGGGTATTAACTCGCACAAGGAAATAAGTAGCTCACTTTGCGTGGCATCTACTACCTTTCATCGATTTTTCTGTTGAGTGGATTTCCCATGGTCGGCTTCTGATGGTGGTAATGTTCCTAGATCTTAACTAGTGAGCCTTAATTAATTTGAGTTCTAAAATCTTTTCCGAGAAACTCTTGTAATGTTTGATGCTCAGATGTTTTCCATCTCCCATCTCTCTCTCTCTCTCTCTGCTCGTTACGCATGCTCTAGACCTACCCCCTCTTGCGAACTCTCTGAGCGCTGCCTTGCTGAGGCGAGGTTGACTGAACTTTCCACCCCTTATTTTTTCCCCTGTTCACATCCCAGTCGGGGAGTGTTCTGTAAATTCGTATTAAGAGCTATGTTTTAGAAAAAAAGACTTCTACTTACTGTCTGGAACTGAACGGTTATCTAATTCTTGTTCTCTTGTCCTATATCGCAGCGTACTGTCACAACCTGATCAGGACGCTATGACATCCCGTGGAGTGGAATCCCGGACTCGCAAGAGTTAACCCCCACCAGAGCTGGTTTGCATTTATCAAATATTCTACCACTGGTGCACTACACGCACTTGCACCTTTTTACCGTGAAGATTAGGATAGACAACTACTAGCTACGTTTTTATTGGTTAACACCCGGCTAAGGAGCTTGTTCAACTGTACTTATGTGGAGGAGACATGGACGATGTCTAAGCTACTTTGCTGTGCTCTAAGAGTTGTACCTGTAACAGTGAAATGGGGGTGGTTTGATCTGGCTTGCTAGTGATTGAATTGTTGCTTGCTAGGCTCCCTCACGGCCGATAGCTTGTCTTGTTAAATGTATTTGATATGTACTTTTACTAGAATCCCTTAAGGCCGATGGGTTATTTGGAGAAATGTGATATGTACTTAGGTTAACTAGGCTCCCTTAAGGCCGATTGATTGTTTGGTTAATATGTATTGGGTGTGCACTCAATTTAGTGAGAATGCTCCCCTTTACAACACAAGCCAGTTAGGGTTAGATGGTTGGCCGAACAATATTATCAGAGTAGGTTTATCAATATTTAGATTTGATATTGGTTATAAGGTGGCTTTTATATCTGCGAGGCGTGTTGTCTTGTAAATATGTACGTTATTCGGCTGAGTAAATTTGGTAACGCAAAAGCGTTTAATTAGTTACGAGATTTCTCATATAATGGATTTCCTTAAAGGGAACGTATGCCTTCGATAATAGGGAGTTGCTGGAGATTATCAACGAGCTTAGTAGCAAGTACGCCCTGTCACATCACTACTCTGATAGAATGGATTTGGTCACGTGACCACGTCCCTCGCACACTGATTGGCTTTGGTTTCCCCCTCCCCTCCTCCTGACCCCCTTTTCAGTGTTCCTGACATGTTTGTTCTTGTTCCAAGCATGTTGGTACTTGTATTTTCTTATTTTATATGTTTTAAATTTGGGCTCATTTTATTTTGTATTAGTGCTCATTGATTATTTATATCTGGGTAGGATTGGGATGGAACGTTGGAGTTTATTATTTATTTATTGGCGTGCAGTCCACGGCGTCAGGCGCTGTACCAGTGTAGCATTCGCTACAAGTACAAACATCTAAGTCGTAAAACAGAGATTTACCCCATTGCACGGATGTCGACCCCAGTTGAGCCAGCTACGGACACTACACTCCCAGCCACAAATAACGTGCCCGGCCTCAACAACATGCCACGGTAGACTGAGCCGGTGCCACCGCAATGTCCATGCGCAAAATACCCGGGCCAAATAACTTCAGAAGAAAAGAATAAACTCCTCACCCCAGTGTCCAGAATTTTCCCAAGTGGTCTAGAAACGTATGGAAGATTCCGTCGCGTGTGGATTCCTCCCTTCTTAATTCTCTTTGGATTACCACCCCTACCCATGTGGTCCCTTCGTTCTATGTTCTATGAGCTTTGCTGGATGATATATAAGACCTGTTTTGAAAATGATAGAGCACTCTTGGACATGCTTCGGTAATAGTTGGACGAGGCTGAGGCTTCGGTTATTATTTATAAAATGTAAGCAAAATTCTTTTTGGACGTATTTATTTACTTTATGTCTTATTAAATTCGCTTTTGGCATAATATTAATAATCTATTTTCTTTTATTGAAATGATTGGACTCTGACCACACATTATTAAGCAGAGACTTTAGATAATTAAAATATAGGAATATTAAATGTTTTGTTATATTTATTGTTTAATTATCTCAAATTTTTGAGTAATGGTCAAATTTGGTTTGCTCGGTTAAATATTATATCTTGGAAATAATTATTAACATAAATTAATCTTGTAGTTAACCTTGAGTTCTAAGTATTAAGGTTATAGTTAGAGTTTGGGCGCTAATTGTAGGACAGCGCTAATGATGAGATGGTTGGAAAACTGTATAGTAATTTTGGTCTTTGAACGCAATTCTTTTACCAGGATTAGCGAATATATTGTTGGTTAATTTTAGGATTGACATTAAAGTTTATTGATATTATATAATTTTTTTATATATGATGAGCCAGTGTAGTACTTTTTCATTTGTATTACTAATAAATTTGTTTTGAAAGTTACAGGCAATACTCAAGTTAAATTAATTTTAGTATTGGAAAATGAGGATTCCTGAGGAATTTTAAGATGAAGGTTTTGTATTGACAGTCTTTGGAGACTGATTGGAATAAACAATGACTTTAGCGTATGATATTGTTAACCAAGGACAAGAATTTAATTGTTAATATATTGTTGCTTTCTTCAATCTAAACTATTGTGTCATTATGAGCACGATTTTTGTACATTATCAATTCAAATAAGGACTTCTTCCTTATTTGACATGTTGCAATTATTTAATTCATTCTTTTAATAAATGATCAATTCCGTTGACTTCTCGATCTATGCTACTTTCCTATTACTTATATATCCTTAGGTTTTATAACTTCAAAACATTTAAGAGTTTTTTTGTGTTTTTGGTCAGTGGTTCAGGTGTACATTTAACCATTGTTGGGGCAAACCATCAGGTATAGTCCGCAATCGGATTGGGTTGCGTGTTCTCGGTACAGTTGTTCTAATCAGATTTTCAATACTTTTTATACTTCACACAACTCACTCCTATTGCCGTTTTTATTATTTTTTATTTTTTGGACACTACTTGTTAGGTTTTGGGTCAGGAATAGGGTTCACCAGCAAGAAGCATGGAGCTCTCCTGATGGGCGTTGAGGAGTCATGAACACCCAAGGCCCCTAGGTTTTCCCGGTATCGTCATCGCAATGTCACAGCTTCCTATATGGTAATGGGATTTTTCCCGGTGATGTCGCAACTAGTAATTGCAATGTAGCAACCCTCTATGTGGTAATGGGGTTTTTCACAACTAGAGAGGATTGGCACAGCTCTGATTATGGACAATCATGGGCCTCGGTAGTCTCAGTTAGGGTTCGCTATCCCCCAACAAAAAAGCTTACTAAGCTTGGTCGTTTAGTATCATCCGTCGACATGCGTGGATGTAGGTATCCGTCACGGATCGGAGGAGTAAGGTAGAAATGTTCCAGTGTTTACGTGGAGCTACTAAGAGTAGTAAACCACCCCACCTCAACCGAGCGAGATTCGAACTTATAACCTCCGCCACCATAACTATATGCGCTTGACATTTAGAATGTGTACCCAACATATATGTCAACCCCGATATCACTTAAACAACAAATAAATTTAATGTTCCCGATTATTTGATGTAATAATATATAACTTTTACAAAAATTTATAAGTAATACAATTATAAATAACTTGAAATTATTTTAAATGTTATTTAATATCCGAAAATATATATTGACAAAATAACATATAACTACATACATTAATAAGTAATAACAGGGCTAAATACAGATGACTCATACCTGGCGACAGTATGGTAGGTTGACAAGAGAAGTCGGGACAAGAATAGATCGTGACCATGAATCATTTCCCAATGGGTTTTCCCTGATGACTGGCGCCAGTTTGACGGCTCGACAAGTCAGGAATAGATCGTGAATATGAAACTATGAGCTAGGTAATTGACTCTGGCAACCCTCCCCCTCGGCAATGGGTTTTTCCCTAGTGATGTTGCTACTAGGCATCGCAATGTCACAACTCCCTATGCGGTAATGGGCTTATCCCAGTAATGTCGCAACTAGAAAGCATTGACAAAGCTATAATTATGCAAAATCAGGGGCCTCATAATCCTCAGGGGCCATTATCCTTCACCACAAAAGTCTACGAAAATTGGTTGTTTGGTTTCGTCCATCGACATGCACGGTGTAGGTATCCGTCAAGAATTGGAAGAGTAAGATAGAAATGTTCCAGAGTTTACGTTGAGTGAGGGAGAGTAGATAACCATTCCAGTTCTCCTGATCTATATTCGAACCCACGACCTCCCCTGCCATAACTTCATGAGTGGCACGTACCCTTTCTGGGAAAATATGAGTTAGGGATGATTAAGGAAATGTTCCAGAGGGAGAAATACCTACAGTTTAAACGGAAGGAAATCGATTTCCCCCCATCCATAATAAGATGAACCTGACATTTAGAAAGTGTCTACACCGGGTTTCGAACTTCGATATCTTTAGTACTGATAATATCTGTTATAGCGGCCGTACTTCCTGCACCCCCACCTTTTTAGATGTGGTTTGGCTGGTCAACCAGATTTTTCTAGACCCGGTAGAACGTGTATCCGCATTTTCTTAAAACGTCGATCACTCTTTCATCGGCCATCTAGTGATGGTAGATTGCTACCCAAATACTTAGTCTTTTATTGTCAGTGATGGGGATCAAATATGGTCAGATGAATGGATGGTTTCATTATCTACCTTCATGCAAATGAGGGTGCACTTACCTTTTAAATTATTCATAACTATTAATCCCACACGGCATAGCCCGTGACCCACTGTAGTATTGTATTAAAAATATCCTAACCAAAAACTTAAAAATCTGCCTTCGAGGTGCATCTTCCGTACATCTATGTTGGAAATTTTAGATATCTCCGTGCCGTAGGTTTGGCTGGACATCGTACACATCAAACAAATACACACAGAATAACACTTCCTTTTATTATAATAGATTCCTGTTCTATTAATTTAAATATGCGGATAGCCCAGATGGAAAACCCGGCACGCAAGAGAGAAAACAAGATCAAAAATCTCAATATCGAGATTTATTCCCATTGCACCCCAATGAGATTCGAACTGTATCCTAGAGATGAACATGACAGCTGAGCACATTCTCACCGGATTACAGTCTCATTTTCATAGGAACAACTATAAAAGCCACCAGATATAACTTCACGTATTCATACGTCAAGACAAGTGATATTTAGCAACCTTTTTTGATATACTATTAATACCTATAAAATATTACCAATATTGTAGTATTATTTTATAAATGTTGGCTGAAAAAAGTTTGTATTTTCTAAAAGTCTCTTTTTATAATAATTGGTATCTACATATAAGCAGTTGTTTTTCTGCAGCGGTTTTTTTGCTACCGGTTCGGGCCTTACTATAATTATTCCCCAGTCAATTTAATCTGGTGCGAGCCTGAAGACTTTTATCCCCGTGACCACCAATGTATACAATATTAGTGTTAATGTACTTATTTAACTATGAGAGGGTGAAATCATAAACTAAACCTTCCAAGTTCAGGTATGGGCTCAAACTACCTCCCTCAGTACACCCGGCCGAGATTCGAGCCTCAATCTCGCAGTTATCAGCAGCAGCCTAATGCAAGAGTAGAGCGTTAGACTATGCTGCCACCAAAGCAGTGATTACCACTTTTTCCTCTAGTGTAGACCAGTTTGCTATATATTACTCTTTTTTTTTAGCATCGAGGTCTTACTAAACGTTCTGGTTATAATACGCTAAAATACTTTTTATGCTAATGGAATAGGAATTAGGAAGGTTGTACCTACATTTTCGTGTGGAGGGAGAGGGGGAAAATCACCCCAGTTCATCTGACCGAGATTCGAACCTTGATCTCCCCCATACTCAGCAGTCTAGCTCAACACGAACCTGGCACGTTAGCCAACTGCGTCACCGAGGTGAGTATCTATCACTCTGCACTCTTTTTAGAGAGTTAACAATCTCTACGAAGCTGGCTCTTCTCTATGTACACTTCAATCAAACCAAATATTACAACAGATTGAAAGAAGAAGTAGAACCTCGAGTCCAAATGGATTAGGAATTGGGAAGGTTGAATCCACATTTGCGTGGAGGGGAGTATGGAAATGTTCCAGCGTTTACGTTGAGGGAGAGTGGGAAACCACTTAGTGAGAACTACCAACAGTACACCTCAGCAGATATTCAAATCCCCAACACAGAGTTGAGCCTAAATATCTTTTGCCGGGTGCTTCATGGCCTGTAGCCGCCAAACCCGAGAAAACAATATGGTTTAGATTTGTTTAGCTTACCCTTGATATTTATTAAAATTTATAATGTCCGTTTGCAATACACACACACACACAGCCTCCCATCGTTCTACATGTCTAATATTTTAAAGAAGAAATAATTAAGGCTGCCGCGTCTTACTACCCGTCTGGGACACAACCAGTGGAGGATGAGTGAGGAAACCGAGCTCAGTACACACGCACCACAGGGATTTGAACCCTGAACTCCCTCACCCGTCATTATTTCTTTAGCTAACACGTGGTACTCGGTGATGCTCTTATTCCTTTATAGATTTGGTTGTATATTAAATAACTATTTTCTAGACTACACTCATTAACGAACACATAATATAAGTGTTTAATTTTGAATAGAAAAATTGACAGTGTGATATAATATTTATCATTATTAACATGTGTTTTTTAAGATTTTAACTGTAGTGAACCCCGCTGGAAACTAATATCGAGCAGGCGCTAGGGGGGCCGTCCTCCCGACAAAACCTACCAACATTTGTTTTGTTTGATATCTATTTGCAGCATGTACGTGTAAACAATTAAGTAATAATTAAGCTAAAGGATTGCTAATTGGGAAGTTTGAATTTAGAGAAAATGAGCTAGCATTTGCGTAGAGGAATAGTGGAAAACACACCTAGTTTATCCGACTGAGATTTGAACCTCAAACTCTTCCATTAACGACCGTCTGGTTCTACACAAAACAAGCGCGTCATTCAACTATGCAACCGAGGTAAATTATTTTAGAAACAACCACTTTATTAAATACATTTTTAAATATTATTTAATGCTCAAACCTATATTTTGTTGACATAAAAAATAACATTTACACAAAATAAATTAACCACTTAAACAATAAAGAAATTTATTGTCACGATTATACTTTGATGGAATAATATATAACTTTTACAATAATTCATAATTAATTTTAAATAAAATTTTAAATCATTTAATGTTTGAAACTATATTTTGTTAACATAATAAATAGCATTCACACAAATCAAATTAGCCACTTAAATCGTAATCCAAAATTGGAGTAAGTGCGCCCACATTTTGCAAGGAGGGAGAATGTAAAGTCTATTAGAAAAAGCTCCCTAAATACTCTCGACGCTGGTGAAGGAATCTATAATATTTATTTTTAAATTGAGTACTATTTAATGGATTTGTTTAGTATACCCTGTAAATTTATTAAAACTTATAATTTCCGTTTACAATACACGCGCGCATGCACACACACACACACACACACGCGCGCGCGCGGTCACACAGATTCTCCCACCGTTTTACATGTATAATATTTAACACAAGAAAAAATTGAGGCTGAATAAATTAGATTTACTAATTAAATTGATCTCAATATTCCAGAGTTGGAGGTGATAAACGATTTATAATACTTTACCCCGAAAATAACTTTCTGTGGTGTCAATTCCCGACCTTCCCATAAACTGTTTCTAATATGGGAAATCAAACGTGATCTTGCGCACATATTATTTATAGATCACACGAAATTGACACATTTTAGCACCACGTTGTACTAACCATTCGGGATATGTGTTTAAGTACTAATTACGCTAACGGATTAGTAAATACAGAAATTTGAACCCGAATTTGCGTAGCGGGAGAGTGAAAAACAACCCCCAGGTCTAATAAAGTACTCTCTCAGTATAATAAACTGCAGGGGTTCGAATCCTGGTCCACTGGCAGCCAACCTATTTGGTAAGTTAAGGGTCTCCAGCTCTAAGGATTATAAGGGGATAAGGACAAGGAAGTGAACCCGCATTATCATGGAGAGTGAGACTGGGAAGCACCTTATTGGAATCCGATCTCCCAGCAAAACATGACACGGAGCTAATATTGGGTTTCAAATCCTTGGCGTGTGTATCTACTGTCATGATCATTTTAGCTGTTATGCATCGAAGGCCTGACGCTTTAGATGGCGTTTTTTTGTGAATTTCCATTCTATCTCCACGAAAATTCTGTACTCTTCAGTTCTATCACCTAGTATTTAGAAGTGTTCGTTAATCGGAGTTTCGGATCTCTGCTAATTAGTATCAACTTATACCCTCGCAATATATAGGACATCCAGTGAGGTAGTACGGTTCAAGAAGTAAAAAATATTGTGGTCGTGACTCTGGCAAGTGTGAGCAGCCAGTGTACCAGGATTCGAACCCCCTGCAGTTTAGTATAGTGAGAGAGTTCTGTCTTAGACCTGGTGGTAATTTTTACTCTGCTGCTACGCAAATGTGGGGTTGCCAGAATCAATAATCTAGCTCGCGGTTTCAAGTTCACGATTTATTCCTGTCTTGTCGAGCCGCCAAACTGGCGCCAGTCATCAAGGAAAACCCATTGCGAAATGATTCATGGTCACGACCTATTCTTGTCCCGACTTGTCTGGTCGACCTTGAAAACTGTCGCCAGGTATGAGTCATCAGTATTCAACCCTATTATTACTTATGAATTTATGTAGCTATATATTATTTCATCAATATATATTTGCGGACATTAAATAATATTTAAAATAATTTCAAGGCCTTCATAATTGTATTACTTATACAGTTTTGTAAAAGTTATATATTATTACATCAAAATATAATCGTGAATATTAAATTTCTTTGTTGTTTAAGTGATATCGGGGTTGACATATATGTTGGGTACACAATCTAAATGTAAATCCCATATATTTATGGTGGGGGAGTTCTTATGTTCGAATCTCGATCGAGTGAACTGGGGTGGTCTACTACTCTCCATAATTCCACGTAAACACTGGAACATTTCTACCTTACTCTTCCGATCCATGACGGATACCTACATCCACGCATGTCGACGGACGATACCAAACAACCAATTTCCGTAGACTTTTGTGGTGGGGGATAGTGAACCCTAACTGAGGCTTTTAAGACCCCTGATTGTGCATAATTAGAGTTGTTTCAATGCTCTCTAGTTTTGAAAAAACCCATTACCACATAGAGGGTTGCTACATTGCGATAACTAGTTGCGATATAACCGGGAAAAACCCCATTACCACATAGGAGGTTGTGACATTGTGATGACGACACCGGGAAAACCAAGGGGACTTGGGGGTCAATGACTTCTCAACAAGGTCGTTGCCACTCTCTTTAGAAATTTATAACAAGTTTGCGACATCTGATGACCTCACAAAGAGAGGGGTATGAAGAAGTGAGGGGGAGGGTGTGAAGTGAAAAGCAGTTCAACAGAGCGAAGGAGCAGTCACTGTAACTTAGTTCGTTTTGTGCCAGGGCGATGTAAGGTGGGTGGGGAGTGAAGGAAAAGTGAAAGGGGCCTTACGGCTGTGATACGCTGTCAGATTCTCGGCGATCACACTCTTCACTATGCTGCCATCAGGAGAGCTTCGTACTCCGTGCCGGTGCCACGCCCGACGCCGTGGACTGCATGCCAATAAATAAACAAATAAAAAACTCCAACGTCCCATCCCAATCCTACCCAGACATAAATAACCAATAAGCACAGATAAAAAATTAAATAAAACAAGAAAAGACAAGTACCAACATGCTTGGAACAAGAAACAGCATGTCTGGAACACTGAAAATAGGGTCAGGAGGAGGAGAGGGGGAAACTGTCAGCCAATCAGAGAGCGAGTGGCGTGGTCACGTGACCAAATTCAACCTATCGAAGCAGTGGGGTGACAGGGTGTGCTAGATAGTGACCTTATTGGGTTTTCGAGCCTATTATAGGACCCTTTTTACTTATTGTTATTTGGTATGATTGTAGCCTCTCATTTTGGGTATGGTTTGTCTGAGCAATACCGTAGCGGCCCATTGTGTTGTATTGAATTCTTTTCCTTTAGATGGGCTTCTTAAGTCACGCCCTTGCAGGTATTAGACCTGATTTAATGGTCACTATTATTATAAATTTTGATCGTGATCTCAGTGTTATCCAACCACTACTAATACTGTGATCCCCCAATTGGGGCTTACTATTTATGAACTGGTAGAATACGGTTAACTCCCCTGTATAATGGGCATGGCGTTCAAGTGGTTTATCTTTCGTCTAATACTGGCAAACTAATATATTTGATTGATGTGTGTCAGCATCAGGGTGTTTTGAGGAAACTTAGTTTTATTGGCTTTGCCCCTTAATTTGTTAAGCTCAGTCTAAACGACTCGCTAAGGAACTGGCTACCTTTCTAAATGTCAGCAACATCATGTTTAGGTGATTGATCAACGTGTAAGCTATATATCCCTTGTATGTTGTATTATTTGGACGACCAATACCATATGAAAAACTTGTATTGATCTCTAAAGTATTGTTTAATTTTTTCGCTTAGTAAATTGTTACTTTCATTGTTATTCCTTCTATGTAAATTTACATCCCCCTTTAGTTTCACTAAGTAGGGTGCAAAGGGACAAATAAAATGAGTCAACCATCGTGTGAGAAATCTCCAAAATTTAATTTGAGTTATTTTATTAGGGAGTTAAAACTACGACGCTGTATGGTTTTAAATAACTCGTGAAGATAGGTCTAAGTTTATTCCCATAGTCATTATGGTTATAATATTTTCAAGACTTTGACCTTCAAATAATTCTAAATTAATAAATCTTATTTTAAATAAGGATGTACAATGTTGTAACAATCTCATCGCTTTTTTGAATTGTTAATTCTCACCTTCTCATGCAAGTTTCATCTAATTTGGGTACATGTCCAAGAGTGGTAATACTAACGCAAATTTTCTACTTGATCGAGTGTAAAACGTAAATCCCGACATTAAAACAAGGCTTCAATTTACTATCTGTATGTATAGTAAAACTATTTTTATCTATGATATGTATCAATATAGTTTATAAGTATCGACTTTGTTAGATAGCCGCAATAAGAGAATCCCTCCCTAGTACAAGTATAACACACTGGTATGTTGGTAGTACCTTGTTAAGACATTCTTCTATCATGGTGTGTATGTGTCTAATCCCTCCCTAGTACAAGTATAACACACTGGTATGTTGGTAGTACCTTGTTAAGACATTCTTCTATCACGGTGTGTATGTGTCTAATCCCTCCCTAGTACAAGTATAACACACTGGTATGTTGGT